>OZ010713.1:20309788-20368745 GCA_963932345.1 Ophion ventricosus
GATCTCGATGAATACTTTTTAAAAATATCGGCACAAGTTTCAGCTTTCACTTAATATACGACACTTCATATGGTTGATGCATGTGCGAGCGGAGAATCAATTGCGAACGACACCTGTCAGAATTTCGTTACCGAATTATGCATAGACCCAATACATGATAATGAAAATATTGTTATTTATATGTACATTATCTTCAAGGATCAATAAACACGTGTAAAAAGATTTCATAAAGAAAACGAGAACAGTTTAACAGTTATTCCATCCTAAAAATCACCTCCAAAACAGCGTTCTAGACAACAAGTCGGCACATGCCGCCATAAGCGATCAGTGCGGACTTTGACCAAATTATTCCTGGTACACGCGTACACAAGGCTGCTCTATACGTCGGGAAACTGAGAAATGAACGTGTCCGCGTCCTTTGCAAGTTGCTCAATTATTCCATTCAGACGCTGCTGGGATTGCCTTTAGCAGTCCTACCACGGATATAGATGGGCTTCGTTCAACTTTAGCCAGAGGAAGAGCAACGCCCCAGCTGAGACTTCATCAACCGTAACTTCTCTCTCACACTCCCCTCTCCCACGTTCTCAATCCCTATATCTTGACGTTAGAACGCACTATCAGAGACGTGGAGCACATCAGGCACCACCAGTTAGTTTCATAACTACCTAATCCATCCTGATAATACCGATGGATATCAGTCGTGGCTTTTATTCCACGCTGGAAAAATTTTTTGTACGCCTCTCACGATCGCACGGCACGTCACAAAAAATATCTCATTACACTACAGCCGATGGTACGTGGGTCTTGCGGATCTCCGAATCCCCAAAAAATAAGAATATACCGGTAATAACCCCTCAGCGCAAACCCAATAACTCGCGCCTCACCCCCTCATGAAAAATTAATTCACGTTTCGCGCTGAGCGAAGGAGACGCGCGACATCGTTCGCGCTGGCTCTTTCTATATTCCCTCGCAATGACAGGGTGCTATACGTAGGTACAGAGCTACTTCGCGGGCTCTACCGGGACGGGGATGGTTCGGTGGCAAAGGAACTTTTGCCGAGTTGAAAGAAGCGTGTTCGCGTTCACGATGCTCGGAGCCGAAGTGAGTCGCCTGGAATATAGAAAAATACGAGAGGCAAGTTTACTATAGAAGGAAGCCCTTAACATCGGAAAATATAACGACAAACATAGCGTCCAATTATTTTTGCCCTTTCTACTTCGTGTTTTATCGTGGTTATAGGTGAAAGTCCCTGATGCTCGGGCGTTTCAACGAATAGCACTTCAATCCAACCACCCCCACCAGCAGTCCCGATGATTCTTCGTATTTCCGACCTTGTGCCGTTTGTTCTCTGCTTCCTCGCGAAATAAGCGAACCTCTTCGAGAGACCCCCGCTTCAGCATTCCTTCCCTTGTATTCATCCTCTAACGAAACCCCTGCGTAAAGCCTCAGGACTTTATTCCCAGCAATGCTTTCAACCCACGTGCGACTTACCGTCTCGAACCTTAGCCGTTCTTTCTTTCCTCATAATAATTCAACCCAGCCGTACGTAAAGAGATTATGAATTGTTATGAATAATGGAAAGAAATGTTGCTTGGCTCGGGGTCGAGGCTAGCCCGTAAGTTCATCGGCGATGCGAAGGAATCTGATGTGGGACTAGCAGGAAAATTTTCTCGTGTTTGCGACGAACGATGCGGAAAAAATCTATACCAATCGTGTAAGGATGTGTCAACGTTACTTGTGACAATCCGTGCAGAAATTTGCTGGCGAGTTACCAGATCTTACCACAGCCCTGTAGGGATTTGATAGGGACGCCGCACGTAGGGAGTTCACATTGGAATCCAAGTGGATTCCGCACTATTTCCCGATTGACGTCATTTGAGAAATTTTTATTTGATAATCTGAAGCAGAATTTGTTGAATCTTGAAAAAAAAGATATCCTTTCGTGCACAAGTTTCTTGGGGAGTCCGAAGATGCACTTACATTTCTATAGGGATTTGATAGGGACACCACACATAGCCCTCATTGGGATCCAATTGGATTCTACATTGTTCCCCGATGAACGCCGTTTGAGAATTTCTGCCATGTTCGAATCGAAAATATGTGAAAAGTCACGAGAAAAAATTCGGCGTGCTGAAACATAACCTGCACGCTTCGTGAGCGTGTACGTGCGTGGTGTTTATTATGCCAAAGTGCAGTAAAATAAATAACAAATGATAATTAAAGTGGATTTTCAGTTATGTTATTCAAATCGATTTTTCAGAAATACTTGTTTAACCCGTCGTGGTCACACTTCCAAATTCAATCGCGGTGGTCACACTTAGGTCGATTCTACCCCGTCAGTTTCCAAGTATTGTGATCAAACTATCCGCCCGAAGTGGTTCAAAAAATTACGGAACATGCTTTGAACTTTTTAAATGATGTACGAATAATTTATTTATACGAAATAAAATGGCGACATGTTAAAAAAAATGATAAAAAGGTGAAAACGCATAAAAAGACACTTTTTCGCTAAAAAAAATCATAGTTCCGTGAATTTTCAACATTTTTATCTAAAATTTGGATATACTCCTTTTGGGAAAAAATAGTAGCAAAGTGCGGGTTCCAAAAAAGACATTTATTCCGACAAGTGAAGAGGGTAAATGTTATGGTATGGGGATACTTCAACCTCCAGGTAAGATGGTGAATACAGTTCCATTCGAAGCCGGGAACTATGATATATTTCCGCCAAAAATTGATGAACGGGTCGGTTCTACCCAGGGTGATCACGAAGGGTTAAACGGACTATATTTTTTAACGTTAAGATTTATACTTTTTCGAGATCTACTCATTTTATATATCTATATTTTTTGTTTAGAAAATTCACCGTACAAAATGCCCATTCTTGATGGGAAATTCCATTCTTGATGGTGCCCATCAAGAATGGAGTCCAAGGCGATGACCCATTGAATCCCTATTAGTAAATAAGGGCAAGTATGAGAATGCAATTGGATCCTTACGACAATTTTCTGCACGGGATCGGAGAATTTACGGAAAGAACTTGACGCATCAATTTGTAAAATATCATCATACACGAATCTTAGAATTCTCATTCTCGTCAAGGTTTAAATTTTCCACTCGCACTTATAACCGACTTGATATCGATCTCGCCCCCTTTGCCAACTCGCTTACCATTTTTTCCCCGAGATACAAGGGGTCGAGCCCTCCGGGTAGAATGCCTCTATTCCCCCATGGGACATCGTAACTAATGGTCGGAGATAAGACAAAAAGACACAATGTATAAAAATGTATATACCGGAGAGTTATTAAGGATGAGACAATGCGAAGAAGCAAGATACTAGAATGACTGTATGAAGAAAAAAAAACGCTTGGCATGTTCAATCGGGTAGGGTGCAGTGATATAAAAACAAGATCTTTCTCGTTATCAACGACGTGCCCTTGAGACGCGTTGGCCAAGCCAGGGCATTCCTCCCCTCTAGTTATTAATTACCGGAACAGCGCGGTAAATTAACGACCATTATCAATAGGTCGCGTCAACGGCGTCCGTTCGTTAGCAGGACCATTACGTGGGAAATATGACGAATCAATAATCGTGGAGTATCCGAGTGAGCAGCTACGTCGTGTACCACGTGCCAATAATTTTACGATGCAATTGTGAAACCTGTTTCTCGGACATTGCTCATCGATGATAAATCAGGCATATGTGCCGGGTACCGTCATTGCACCAGACTCAATTCATATCTGGTCGAAGGGTCTTCGATTGCACGCCCCTTCCCGTCTCTGCTACAGTTCTATATCATCGTCATCGATTGACTCCTTGTATCGCTTGAGAACTACAACTAGGCCGGAACAGCGGGACAACAGCCATAACGCTCGCCATAGTCACGTTGAAAATTTTATTCGCCGCTCAATCGATGAAAGCTTCGAAATATTGTGAAATATCTTTATAATTTAGGTTGTACATGTACATGTTATCGAGATAGAAACTTAAAAAGTAATGATGAAAACGTCTAATATAATGTTTACCTAACCCTCACTTTTGTATCAGACTATTCATTCCAGCTACTAATACGTAGATACTCTGCGTATACGGATATGCGCACGTAATCTAGTTCTGGTTTGCTCCAGTCGCTTCGTGGCGCTAGCGTCGCTGGGCCTTGCTTTATTTAAATCGCTATATCTTTGAAACTAGACGGCCACAATTCATGATTTTTTTTTACCCTCTTCATCATATGTTCCTCTGTAATTGAGAATTTTTTTTTTCAATCTGTAGTACAGTTTCGAAGTTACTGCATGAAATGTAAAATTTTATACTGCTCTCTATAAGAACACGTGTAAAACCATGAAATATTTTATTGCCAATATCTCGAAAACGGAATGGTGAATCCTTTTGAAAATTTGCCGGTAATCATTTAATAGTGTCCTGAATGAGTCCTCAAAACTTTTAAAAAATCTATAAAAAAACGCCTTTGCGAAACTACTACCTTAAGGCAGTATTCTAGCCTAGCGGCCAAAATTGCGAGCGTTTTATCGGCCTTGATAAAAAAAACAACAAAAAATATTTCTAGTATCCATTTTTGTACGGTCTTTCTATTGATATTTCAAGAACTTACAAAAAAGGTTTGTGCAAAAAAAAAACTAAAAATTGCGAAAGATATGAACCTCTGAATATGGTAATCGAAAAAAAGGGTTGATGCGGTTAACATGACTCCAAAGCTCCCACACATCTGAAGAAGACATAAAAATAATTTTCTTAATCGATAATAATGTCATTAAAGCAGGTACCAAAGGGGAAAAAGAAATAAAAAATGGCGACTGTCTGACAAAAAAGTTAATTTTTTGCCTTAGTGAATTTTTAAGTGGTAATAATAATAATTTGGCTATGCCCGAAGTAGGGACGATAGAGGGATATATATTGAAGGTCCATACCAGATTTGAAGTCAATCGGTTGAATAGAACTCGAGATTTTATGTCAACCAGGTTGAAAAAAGTAGTTTCGAAAAAAACGGGTTTAAAGGTTTGAGTACAATTTCAGGCAACCGCAACTATCTAAGTGTAATGGCATGTTATACTTACGCTATATTAAACCACCATTCCTGCCTCGCAAAGTGTGCCTTGCTCGACATCAAAATTATGATTTTCTGACACTCATTCTTCCCTGCGAGCAGTTGTAGCTTCCTCGGAATCTTCTATTGGTCCGATATGCGTCGGCGCGGCCTCTCGTTGTCAATCCGGCCATATTCAAATCGCTATAACTTTTTAAATATTGAGAATATTGTAATTTCCTGTCGAGTACATATTCTTAAGAGTCTACACTTTAAGAAAATGCCAAAAAAGTCGATTTTTTCAAATCTCTAGGCTAGAATACTGTCTTAATTGGACTCAAGTTCTGAATCCAGCGCGTATCCCAAACTCCATTGATATATAACTTTGCGGATCAGTCGGGGAGTTCTCGCAGTGGCAAAGAGCAGGGACACCTCGTTTCGTCGCGAGCAAGGAGATATGCAGAGCTACGCACACGACATGTGTATCAACAAACATTGTCGAGGAGTACCCAGCTGCGCAAGGGATTTGCCAGTTTCGCGATTAATGAATGCCCTTGTTTCCTCTCCTGTGTCATCTGTATATACGTACGTATGTACAAAGGTGTCGTGTGGGCTTCACATGATACGCGCACGAAACGGAGAAGCCAACCGACGATTCTTTCTACGTTATTCCATGTAGGTACGGCCAAGGATGACGCGAAACAAGCAAAGACTCGTTGATTTACGGCGTCGTACATATATTTTGACATGTGGATTTTCAGGTCTCGTATGCCGTCACGACTGATTTATCGTTCCACGTATTACGGAATGTGTACGATTCTCTTCGCGGCACTAATACGATATCATCGTTTCTATACTCTGACGTGCGCCCCACCGACGCAAATCCGCTCGGCACAATGGATCCACTGTCCAGCGGGTATACCTAATACAATTCGGGGCCTTCAATGGATTATTTGTGGATTCCATAGTAGGGTTTTCCGTGAAAGAACCGGACCGGGGCCCCTATTAGGGAATGGTCGGGTAGGTAGGTTAACTAAAACTATGGTCTAAGTACGGAGACCAAGCGAAGGCCTTTAAGGGCTGTAGTTGTAGATTCCCTAGTAGCGATTTCCCCAATGCTACTAGACTTTGCTATTATAGGGGCAAATCAGTATAAATTCCTTGACTAAAGAATTTGTGGCATAATAATTATCGAGATCGATTAAATATTGGGAGTACAAATGAGTCTCCGCCGTTTTTGATACAAAATTGGGCATTTATTGTGAAAGAACGGTACTTTATGTTTTATTCAAAGTATTGTCCATCACTAGCCACTACTTTTTGCCATCTTTCTGGCGGCATATGGATACCGCGTCGGAAGAACGCTTCATCTTTTGAGGCTATCCACAAATCGATCCAATTTTTGGTATCGTCATATGATGTGAAGTGCTGCTCAGACAGACCATGCGTCATCGATCAAAATAACTGATAGTCAGATGGAGCAATGTCTGGTGAATACGGCGGGTGGGGTAAAACTTCCCAATTGAGTGTTTCCAAGTAGGTTTTGACCGGCGCCGCAACATGTGGACGAGCATTATCATGCAGGAGAATAATTTTGTCGTGTCTGGAGTAGTAGTGGGCGCGTTTTTCCTGGAGTGCTCGGCTCAATCTCATCAATTGTGTTCGGTAGAGAGCGCCAGTAATGGTTTCATGCGGTTTGAGCAACTCATAATACACGACACCAAGCTGATCCCACCAAATACACAACATGAATTCTTTCCATGAATATTCAGCTTGGCTGTCGATGTTGAAGCATGACCAGGTGGTCCCCATGATTTCCTCTTCTTTGCGTTATCGTAGTGGATCCTTTTTTCATCACCCGTGACTATACGATGTAAAAAATCGTTTTGCTTGTGCCTGGCAAGCAGCATTTCACATGTGCAAAATCGGCGTTTAACGTTTTTCGGCTTCAGTTCATATGGAACCCAATTTCCTTGCTTTCGAATTATTCCCAACGATTTTAAACGATGTGAAATTGCTTGTTGAGTCACTCCTAATGTAAGTGCAAGTTCTTCTTGCGTTTGGCATGAATCTCCCTCCGATAATGCTTCCAATTCCGCGTCTTCGTACACTTTCGGCCTTCGGCTACGTTCTTTGTCTTCGACGTCAAACTCACCGTTCTTAAATTTTTGAAACCACTCACGACAACTTGTGTCACTTGAAGCAGCCTCACCATATGGTTCTACAAGCAATCGATACACCTCAGCTGCAGATTTCTTCATATTAAAGAAGTAAATCAAAAGTTCCCACAAATAACGCTTATTCGGCTCAAAACTCGACATTTTCGTACGAAAAAAATTATGTGATACTGATACAAAATCGCTAATATTTCAAGGTTATGGTCTTGCCAGATGTCCAACCGTACGATATGACGTTTTACATCTGACAATTTCAACCATAACCTCCTGGTGGGGCCATCTTTTGTCAACGGCGGAGACTTATTTGTACTCCCAATATAATAATTAAACTATGCGTTTAGTAGACGAGCTGTGATGCCTTGAACCAACACGCATGCAGTGCGTTCATTGGAACAACGCGGGATCAAACGTGTCAAAATAAACCAGAGAATTCTAAGCCTAAAATGTATTGAAATAACACATTTCTTTTCATAGTGCATACACACGCACGTACGCATACGAATGCAATCATTTGTTATGAGGCACCGTTGAGGCAATTTTAAACGCCTTGGTTATTTTGCCTTCAATGGGCCTCGGTAGCAAAATGTGACCGACCACTAATGGCCCATGTGAGGCTCCCAGACTAGGGCCTCAATAAAGTTAGGAAAAATTAAGATGGACCCGATCGAAGCCCGAACTCAATTTCCGCACGAAATGTGGGTGCATCTTGGGACTCTCCAACAAATTTGTGCACGGGATAATGAAAGAATATTTTTTTTTTTTTTTGGAGATCCAACTAATTCCAGTTGACAATTGTGGATAAAAAATTCTCACATAACGTCAATCGGGAAATAGCACAGAATTCACTTGGATTACAATGTAGACTTCCGACTTTCGGCGTCCCTATCAAATCCCTATAAGGGCAAATTTCTACACGGGATGAAGTATGTTTTTTTTTCGCCTACCACAAACTCGTGTCATCTTTGTCCTTTGGTCATCCTTTGGAAGTCTTTGTAAGAGCGACCCGGTATACTACTATATCACAGTACGTATTAGCGTTAAGGAAAAAGTTATTGCAACGGTATACGAGATAACGGTGAACTTTGGCAGAGAAGGATACTTGGGAAGTAGAAAAAAAAGCTTTGTGCGCTTGTGCAGCTTTCTGCAACGTTACACGAAGGGGAACGCGCTATTGTACTCGTTAGATTTACCGTTCATATATTAAAGCGATTAGTGTCCGGCGTCAGTGGTCAGCAGTCTACGACCGAGGCAAGAGAGGAAGATACTTTTCTCGTCGTAGTGATACGGTCGCGTAGAGAACGCGCATCAGCCACTCTCGTCAATATCATTCTGCTCGTATTGCCACGTCATAGAAGAAACATCGTTTTTATTTATTTTTTATCGCGATTTTAAAACGTGGAAAAATTACATATGGAAAAAATGTGGGTGTGTGTGTGGGTGTGTGTATGTGCGGATCCTTTGTAGAGGCAAAAACTTCTACATCTTTTGAGATAACTAGCTGGATTTATCCTCGTCATCAGTCATTGTAGGAAGTAGAAATAAGCAAAAAGTAATTAAATTAACAACTAACAATTACAATTACTATTGTAATTTTTAGTGAATCCACGATTGACGTCGTGTTAGAATTTTTTTATTTGATTAATACATGCATGGTAGATATGGTAGAGCATTGAAAACTATTAAATGAGTTTCAACAAAATCAAACGCATACACCAAAGTGATGACTGAGGATGCAGCAACGTGCAAGTTTCTAACTTCGTTGTTTAGCCCAGGTTCCATACGTGCTCGGACTTCATACCAGGTACAATTTTAACCCTTCGCATTCGGTTCAACCAGCCCCATAGGTCTTCGAGTCACATCGAACTTGGGCTTTCGCAGTCATCGTCGCGTGTGTCGTGTCCATCCGAGCATCGACCCTGCCAACTGCGGCTGAATCACATTTTCATCACCCATCATATATACACCACTTAGCCCATCAACTTTTATAATCAATGCATTACCTATCAGTGAGCTGCATTCAATGATCATCACACAGTGGCTTCGGGTGGATGACCGCGGCGCGTCATCTCGGTCTTATCGAAAGTAACCGACTACGGTAGTAAGCAACTTAACGGGCCACTCTGGTATCTGGACTCTGCACGAATGTCACCATTCACTTTCCACTCTATATCCTTCGTCCTTTCGCCACCAAAAATCAGTCCGTTGTTCCCTGAACGAGGGTAAGCTCGATGAAGCATTCGACAAATCCCGTGCAGAAATGTGACCCAGCGTTTCCTACTTTGTGTCGGGCCCTGGCCAGACTTGCCTCATCTGATTTACCTGACTGGGCCCGTTCATGGCACAGAACCGAGAAGATCGCGTTTTTTTCCGTCTTATACACTCTATATTTGGAAATGATAATGTTATGGTCGGAATACATTGCGAGCAAGTACACTTTCACGTAATCTATAGCCGGCCAGAACGTTGACATTTCCTGAAAAGCGGAGTCCGACTTCAAGAACTGTGTAAAGCTACTTTGTTTTTACCCCATTAAAGATATTTATAATTTATTAGAATGAATCTAATACAACTGTTATAATTCTATTTACCATTATAAGCATTTTTTCCATCAATGATAATCTACGAGAATGAAAATGCTTATGATAAATAATGGTATTGCAGCAAGTATTAATTTCAACATAATGACTAACCAAATTATTCGATGAGACAAAAAATAAAGCAAGTGATTCGTGGCTTTTAAAATCGCTTTGTCAGAAAATCTCAATGGCCTTGCCGGGAAGACATTACCTGAATGCGTCTTGCCAACAATCCGCCAGGTGGCTTCAACCAAAGTGCTTCACGTAACCAAGGTACCATCATACAACGATAAAACTTGGCCCCGTTGTTGTATCACGTTCAAAAGTTCTATGCTTACAGCGTGCCCTTTCGCTTGTAGTTTTGTGATATTTGGGAACAAATGAGCATCCGTATGACCTGATACTATTTATTTTACTCGGGTATACCGCCAAAAGCCCTTTCAGTACCTGATCATTACTCTATCCGTCCACCGGTTTATTTCTCATGCAGGCTCCTGTCAGTACATCATCACCTTTCTCGTCATTTCGCGGCGATTTACCGGCCCCTTCCCTCGTCAGTTCCCGGCCAGTTTTCGATCAGTTCATGAAAAAGGGAACGGCGGATCGGGGCCTGGCCTAAAACCTGTTAATGCCTAACACCACTGTAATGGCCTGAAAAAAGCGTTTTTGGCAATCTTTTTCAGACGGAAGGAAAGGTATAACAATAATAATATTCAAGGAGGTTATTAAGCATATATTTAAGTATGTAAAAAAAAATTTTATGAGAAATATAAAAAAAATGGCGACACCAGAGCCATTCTCCCGAGGCGAGTTTAATTTGCGGCGCTCTGCGGCACGCAGCATAACTGGTGTAAATTTGATTCTGGAAAAAGCCACTTAATCTTAATGTTCATAGCTAGAGAAATACGTATGGGGTTTTAAAAAAAATTGTTTTTTTGTGAGATTGGCGAGTATTTGAATGGAAACTTTCAATTTTCGACGAAAAAAAGGGCTATCTTTTGTTCAAATATCGAAAATCCCCTACGTATTTCTCTTCGAAATGTTGTTACAAAGATATGGTTAAAAATTCAAACGAAAAAAAGTGAAAATTGTTTGAATTATGCTGTGTGCCGTTTGGAAGAATCGTGTTTCGAGAAAAACGCATTCAAAGTTTTGAAATGTGTAATACACAGTCCGACGCGCTAGGGGCGGGGGGGGGCGAGGTCGAAATTTTGATGAAAAAAAAATTCTTTCAGGGAAAAAACTTTTTCCATCATTTTCTAGAGGATTCAAAGCATCTTTTAAGCAAAAAAATCGATTTTTTGAAAAATGTACAGTGGTGTTTAGCCCTTAAATGGTAAAACTGATCCACATTGGAAGGCCTGAACATGGCCTGATATTATTTAGCGAAGGCAGATAAGGTGCTATTGCCCGACTCAAATTTCTACACGGCATTTAACACTTATTTTTCTCTAACCCTGATGGGAATCATCGCAAAAGATTAGTTCCTATTAAAGTATAACACCCTATCGATATTGCCAACGTAACAAGTTCATAACGAGTAGTTGCTGTCTAAGCTGCGGTCAGACCAAGGGTACGTTTTACGGCTTGATTGTATGAAAACTTTATATTCACGGCGAATTATGTCTTATAGAACGGTTATTTTTTATTTACCACTAAATTCTTGCGCACCTAAAGAATCAACACTGAATTTTCATGTATGGTCGCTAGACCATTTTCTAACTGTGATCTGACTGATGGCCGAGGAAAGGGGTCTTCCGGTTTATACAGTGATAAGAATCATGGCAATATCTCTCGTAAATCGAATATATGTATATAGTGAAATTGGGACAAGCAGCGGAGAACACGAACGAGGTTCGATAATGGGGGGACCGACGAACACCCGGACGAGATACCTTAATTACGAACGAGCGTGTTCCATCATCGAGTCGAGTACACTCGGTCAGTCACTCGTGTCCTGCCCGTCCAGTCATTACCAAAATAATCGATGATCGACCCCTTCTCGTTCGGGCACATATCGGAACCCACACGTACACGGGCTTACAGAAGCACGCGGAACAACCCATCTCCCTGTTAATTTCGGACAGCGCGATGAGGCTTTGCCCATCGAAGATAGCTCAAAGCTCGAAAACGTGAATTATCCCCTCGGCCGTTTCACGTGTAATTACTTTTCGGCACAGGAAGAGACGGGTAGATGGAGAACCGCTCGATAGGAAGGGCAGCCCTCGTATACTCCACGCTCTGGTACAACTTTGGCCAATCCACGGATACGTGAATATTTACAAGTGAACTGATAAAAATGTAAGTCGTGAACGATTACAGAGTCGTTTGCACATCAATGTTGACCGCAGTGCTTGACGAGCGATTCGATTGATGAATAATAAAAAAATCATTCCAAATGTTTGGGTTCTAATTTTGATCGCTCGCATGTCAACGTTATAATCAAGTAGTATGAATTGAAGATAACGATATCGGTCCAATCCGTCACTCTTCCTTGTTCGTTAATTTTGTTCTCGCGCTAATAAAATTCATAATGAGCTAAAACAACTGTAATATCTAACCACTTGTCAAATTCGAAGGAATTTTGACGTCTCTAACTCGAGATATTTGACATCAACGTTAGCCACTTTTCACCTGTCGCTTCTTGTGCAGAAACTTGTTGAGAAGTTCCTAGATCCTACTACATCTCTATATGGATTTATTAGGGAGGCCACACGTAGGGAGTCCACATTGGCATACAATTGAATTCTGTGCTTTTTCCCAGTCAGCATATTTTCATTTTCATCGAATACCAGACAGCAGAGAACTGCTATCTTTGGATGAGGTTAAAAAACAAAATTATTGGCAACTTTATTTTCGAAATGTAATCACAGAAAACATTGCATTTTACCCAATTTGAAGTGTAACCAAACATTGAATTTGAGTTTAACCAAAGATTTACAATTAAATTTTAACCAAAATTTAACCAAGTTAAGGGGGAAAAACCCTTTAGACGCCCGAAAATGAGTCATTTTTCATGATTTTTTTTAAAGGTGATAAAATAATTGCATCATTTTTAAATATTGACATTATCTTATTACAACTTTCAAGTGTTACAATTTTTATTTTAAATAAAACAAAATGGCGGCGTTATAAGGTATTCCTTTAGGCGTCTTTTGCTTGACATCAAAAAGTGCTCTATTTGTCTAATTTTTTCTATTGATCCGAAACAGAAATCGAAAATATTTTTCGATTATTGACATGTAAAGAGGAAGGGAATACTTTTTTGAATAAAAATATTTTTAAAAGTATCAAATAAAAAATTAAGTAGGCTTTTAAATCAAATTTTCATATTTTTGAACACTTTCTCGACAATTTTTACCCCAAAAAATAACTTGTTTACGCGATAACATTAAAACTTGAGGTATATCCTTCCGATAACCCTATAAATTCGTAAATCTTCGAATCCGATTTTTCGATTTTCCACTATACCATCAATATGTTATAATTTCGAAATATGTAAAGAAAAATAAATCGAATTTTTGAACATTGTAAAGGATTTTCTCCCCTTAAGGCGCTTAAGGATGTATGATCGTTATTCCGAAGAATACTTTAACATACACGAGGAAATCCTCATAGAAAGTTCTTTCACGTACAGTAACGATCCTATTAAATAAAAAATTCACCATCAAATGCTCAGTTCTCCCCAAACATTACCACGTGTCACAAGAAAAAGAATGTTCCATTGTAAAACGAGATCTGCGTTGAAACAACGAAAAAAAGAAAGCCCAGACTCAGCAGGTCTCGTGGCGACCGGCCACAGCCATAATAATACACGCTAATAGCGCAAATTAATTTTTTTATAGCATCCGCACGGAAAATAAGCGCGCGAAGTAACGCGCGCGTGGCTCTTACGTTTTACGGCTCAACAAAAGACCGATAAGGTCGTCACTGCAAACTCGCAGCTATCGCGTGGACATCAGAATGCACAACCCTACAAATTTAATAATCCATCCCGACGGTAAAAACTATGTAAATATATACATATACATACACAAGCGCATCGAGGGAAACAGCGATGGACCTCTCCCCCTTGGTCCATCGAGACATTAACCAAAACACACACACAACGAAAACGCATCGTGCTAGGATAAAGAGGAATGCGCAAGCTATATCGTAACAAGAAAAACAACGATGCGTGTGCCACCCCCACCCACCCACCCCCCTCCCTCCACCCGCCCCAGACAGAAAAGGTGGACAAGAGGGCGGAAGAGCAACAGAAACGACCGCATCGTAATCGTAACCGACAAAGTTTTACGAATGACATCAGGTATTGCCCATACATACCGTCGTCGATCGTTCTACATGGGTACTATAGTCACATGTATACACGTAGAGATAACTGAGTATTCGTGTTTTGTTGGCCTATCAGAATATCGCACATACACATGTATGTGTATGCGTGTGTGTGTGTATGTGTGTGTGTGTGTGTATATTTCCTCATCGGGAAGCGGAGAGAGACTATGAAACTATAACGTCGCGCAAGGCCATGTTTATCACATAATGGGCGAACGTTACGTTCGGCCAGTGAGCTTACGTTTCACATTCGTAACATTTATATATCTATATAATCGTGGGCACGATTTTCAGTGCTCTTCCGCGCTCTACACAATGACCAGACAGCTACATGTATGCATACACACGAGACTATAGATATACATTATGCATTCGGATCATTACGCTTACATGGTTGGACACAGCTTTTCGTCTCCCATTTCGTCCTGAGAGCCGTCCTCACGTATAAATATATACAAGTTTCGATACTCACGCTCCATTGTGATTTGTCATTCGCTTCACGCCGTTGGACCGTATACACGTAAGCTTTACGTTGAAGCCACCGAATCGAATATAACCGAAAAAAAAAACAAACGATACGTATATATATTTTTTTTCCATATATTAGGGTGTGGAGAGAAAGAAAATTATTTTCCGTACTGAATGTTAGCTCGCTGACTCTCTCAAGTCTGAATGATGACTTGGTAATTCTTTTCCCTTGCGAGACGGAAAAATTGCTTGTGAAGCTCAAGCTTGAATGTCCGGACAATTAAAGATGTAGTCCGGTGTTCAAGCCGGTTCCGGAAGCTTATTTCAGATTTTTTTTTATAACAGAATACAATACGATCATTTTAATTTTTTTACCTGTTTTTATAGACATCGTAAACTATTTAAAAAAAATGTTTTCACTAAATTTGACACGATTTGATAATTGTTCTTTTAAGTTAAAGTAGACACCTTTAAATGGAGATGAGTGGCGCAAATGATCACGGAACTTAGAGTCATCTGAAACAAAAATGTTTTATTGATTATTGTTCTGTAGCTAGTCAGCTATTCCTGGTGCATAGAGTAAGCCTTCCGTTTCTTCAAAAGGGATTGTTTTCAGCCGAAATCGATTTTTCGAAGCCCAAACACCAGACTACATCCTTAATTGGTATTTGTCAAATCTGGCTGTAAATTCCGACAACTGATTCTTACAGCATTGGAAAACATTTTCTTTAAGTCTCTATGTCGCTATTTCTTCACAAATTGCAGCAATTTGAAAAATACTTTTATTTCTGTCAAAAAACTATGAAAGGTTATTTTCTTCAATTAACTACAATTTGAGTAAAAATCATGATATTGATATTTCAAAGAAATAGCATTTCTGCAGCTGTAAGGGCCGATTGTAAGAAACGTTAGCCAACATTAAGAGATGATTAATTGCTGAGTTAGTCAAGTTTCAACGCAAAGAGCTTGCGTTCAAACTTGAATAAATCAACAACTGATCTTCTCTTTTTCTTTAGTTGATCGACACAGGCTACTTGTCCTGTGTCGATCCAGTGCTAACAGTTAGACTTGAATTTGAGAGATCAAATTTTACACGATGTTGTCATATACTTGATAACACTGTTTGAAAGAATGAAGAGATACTTTTTATGTATTTTTGGCACTTAACCATTTCGGTGCGTCAGTCCTACCAGTCCCGGATTATCCCCTTGGGTCTAACTCATTGGTCCTGTACGTTTTCCATTTTAGAAAAAACAAACGAAACAGCGTGTATTTAGTACACCCGCAGGGTCATTATTGCAACGTTCTGAATGGTGCTTTCTCACGAGAAAAATATCATCGCACATACAAATATAATGCACATTATCTCGGCAAAAAATATTCGCAACTTATTTTAAAAAAAAAATATAACAGGCTAATTGAAAGAGCGAACTCGTGAGAAATTAAGAAAAAAAAGTGCCACTTCTCTGGGGAAATATGATAACGTTTCACGAATTTTTCGTCCAAAGGAGCGCAAAAAGCCGAGAATTTTTCGTCTCCACAAACAAACATGTTGGTCTATCATATTTTTTTTCAGGCTGATTTTTGTTTTTGTTTATTTTCGTCATTTCCACAAAATTTGATAGCTTCGTCATCCTGAAGTACCAGGTATATGGAGAGCCTACGAATACCCGAATGGAGTGAAAGTTCGGCATTGTTTTCCGGGCTTTTCGTTTGGATTGAAAGCGATACGACTCGTAGGATTAGCGTTTGAAACGGTTTGCCATTTTCAAAACAGCGGTGTTACAACCACGTTGAGTCTCTGCCCCCCCCCCCCCCCCCCCCCCCCACCGTTCGTCATCACTGATCATTTGCCCTGACTGGTCGTCATCTATGGGTGTACGTAAATAGTTGATTTTGAGGTTGGTTTCGTTCGTTCTTGTGAATCGGAGCGTTTGACGAGGAGCCGCGTTTGGTTGATGCACGCTAAATCATAGTCCGTTTGTCCGTTTTAAACCCTCTGCAGCCCTTTGCTATTCACGTATTCATCCATAGACATATACACTTCCTGTACACACATATATATATATATATATATATATTACCATGTACTAAAAACGGTATTTCACTCTACTCTAACGAATACCACCGGCTTGGTGCACGCGCTGAAATATAGTAACGACGCCGGGAAATTGCTATCCAGCGCGACCTATTCCTAAAGCAGGGATTGCATACAAACACATACATACGCAAAGTCTGGTAGATAGGGAGATCGAGGGCAACAGAGAGCGAGAGAGAGAGAGAGAGAGAGAGAGAGAGAAGGACTGGCAGAGGTTACAGTCGAGCGTACGTCAATTTTCAAACTGCGAATTGCCCTTTCAAACTGTTGGAAGCCCTTGAATACACATAGTTCTTTTTATCATTCCTACCACTCATCATTCATCCCGCGGCATACGCACATACTCGCACATACTCGCACACACTTGTCCACGTATGTAGATGCTTTACGAACCATCATATTTCTGGCATTTGCGTGCAGAGGCCCGTTGAAATTGGTACGATTGAACGCTCGTGAGAAAAACGTGAAACAGCGCGTTTTTTACCGCTTCGTTTTCGTCCAACCTCCGACGCAAAGCTACAACTGTATGAATGTATATCGCAGCGGAAACTTAATCGTTTGGGTAAGAGTTTCCTTTGTTCTCTATTTTCTCTCTCTCTCTCTCTCTCTCTCTCCCCCCCCCCCTCTCTCACTCGTTTTCTCTCGTTGACATATCGTTGTGGGCTCTCTCTTCCTGTTGAGGTTTTTCTTTCGGTGTCGTAATTACACGGAGCTTTTTTCCGCTCGGTCGCAGTGCTCTCATCCTTCCTCCGACAAATACGTGGTTTTCTTTCTCCCTTTGCATGGCGACTGTTCGTTCGTATTGAGGTGGACCACGAAGAGCGGCAAAAGACGCGCGAGAGAGAGAGAGAGAGAGAGAGAGAGAGAGAGAGAGAGAGAGAGAGAGAGAGAGAGAAAGAAAAAAGCGAGAAATTACGGGCAAGTAAAAGGGAGGAAAGAAAAACATCGTCCGTCTGTGCAGTGAGGTTTCACTGGATGGTTGAAAACCGGTTCTATTAGCATTAGAATGCACCCTCTGGTTTGACGTAAGACACGGAGAGGGTTGCCGCGAGCAATGAAGCGGCAAAGCAAAGAAAAATTTAATGCGTACATATAGAGCCTCGTCCGGAAAGGCTTTTGAAAAGCAGCCCCTGCACAAAACGAGGGTATTGTCTCTTTTTTTATTTTTTTTCGCTACACACACGTAGACACGAGTAACACCAACGATGCGTATCTATGCATCTCCTTGTGACGAGGTTCGCGTGGTCGGGACTCGTTTCTTTTTCGTATCTTTCCCCGTTTTCACCACTGACGAAACACTGTTAGGGATATGGGACTGACGTATGCGCGACAACAACCCCCCCCCCCCCTCTCTCACTCTCTCTCTCTCTCTCTCTCGCCCTTTCGGATGTTTCCCTCGCGTCGCATTCACGAGATACCGCAAAGAATTACAAAAGTGTGCAGGGAAACCATAGAAAAGGAGAGAAAGAGAGAAAGGGAAAGCGAGCGTGCGAGCGGGAGGGAGAGAGAGAGAGAGAGAGAGAGAGAGAGAGAGAGAGAGAGAGAGAGAGAGAGAGAGAGAGAGAGAGAGAGCATGTATACAGTCAGTATGTACAAGAATAATTGAACGCGTGTCCTGCTGAACTTAAGGGAACTATGTGATGCGAAACGGGTATGGGGCCGGGGGTAGTCGATCGAAATCAGGCTACGCACGAGAATGATGCATGTCAGGATAATTTATGGAGGTCTAGATAATTGCGAGAGATTGCTGATAAAGAAAGGGCCGTTCACGCTGTCGTATCGAAAGAAATCCGTATTTTTTTTTCCTCTTCTACTAAAAATAACATAAGATCAATCGTATAGATATTTTTTGTCCGTGAACGCTCATCTGGTGAGACGGGGGAGGGCGGGCGTTCGAACCATGGAAGGAAATGTTCATTGAATCGGATTTGAAGGAAAGACTCAACGAGTAATACATCACGATGTAGTATTGTTATCTAAAGCGCTGTTTTCGAGGTGATCTTTAGGATTAATTTTTTTTAACAATTAACAGAAAGTTTTTTTTTAATTTCCTGAAAGGTGATTTTTAGGATGGAATTTTTAACAGAAAACAAACCCTTTAACTTTGCTTGCTGAAATTTTTTTTATACATGGTTATCGATCCTTCAAATATATGTACAAATTGGAGAGAAAAAAAAAGTATTATCATGTACTTTTGTACGTTCGTTTATAACGATGCACGAAAAACGCCCCCGATTGGCGACCAGTGTTGTAGACGTTGTATGTATGCGGGAAAAAACCAAACATATTCCTAGTCCGTATAAGTGTTGCGATGTTTGGTACCAGATTCAGCAAAAAAAAAAAAATTATAGAATAGCGGCATGCTAAACTTTGATTATCATTTTTTTTCTATTTTTCTGTCCATTTAACGAGTTATATATTTTGAAAAAATTATTTCGACTCAATTCTACGACCAACGTTGAAAAACAGTCTGCTAAATGTGTATGCGAAATCTGAGCTCAAGCGGCCAATTGGTTATCGAGGTATCGTGATTGCCAATTTGCAAAGAATACCTTCGAGAAAATAGTACATTCTGTACCAAGGAGTCTCTTACCACGAACGCGGTGTTTTCAATACGACCTGTAGACGAGCGCGCGAGGCGAAGACGAAGACGAGACCTTTCACAAGTTTTAAATCCTAGGACGTAAAATACCACTTTTACGTACCGTTTACACGCACGAAAAAGCGATGAAAACATGATTGTGGTATATAAACGCATTTACAGTTTGCTTCGTTTCGTCGGCGCTCGCCAAGCCGACTCCTTATGATTTTTATAACTCGGCTCATTTTGTGAGTATCATTAAACGGTTTTCACAGACGTATTTCCAAATGTCTCTAGAATAACAAAATATATTTTTTTAAAACGACATTTAAAAATTTCTAGACAACAACAGTGCTCCAATTCACCTTATCGTGCGACAATGACGTAAGTTTGGATCGTTGGAACGCAATGAAAATTCATTCTTTTTAATTGCTCAAAGTTGTTTTTAGCAGATTTTGCCTATGAAAATCATACAAACGTTTTTAGATATTCTTATTAGATACTCAAGACCGCAATTTGCAAAGAAGAAGATTTTCTATAAGGATAAAAATTAAAAAATGGAAAATTCGAGGAAAAAAACGTTGCATTCCAACAAAGCAAACTTCAACATCATGTGTTATAAGATATATAATATTTTAAGCTTATAATGAATTATCCTTATGCATGGTTCGCAAAAGTTTTCTTCAACCTCAATACAATTATTCTCATGGAATAATTGTATTGAGGTTGAAGAGTTGTCATCAGTATTTTCGATGTAGCCACAATTGCAAAATATTCCCAAGGTAAGACGAATGATTCGGCAGCAAACAAAAATAAAACTATGTTTTACAAAACATCGTATTTTTTGTGGACGTTTCCATTATTTCAAAGCTTTAATTTCGTTAAAACGTAATCGTATAGATATTTTTACGGGGAGTGTAGGACATTGGGTCCTGGGATGAATGAAATTAAACTCGCGTAAAAAAAATCTAAACAATCTTTTGGGCAGTATAATAATTTCCTTTTTTTTCTTCTTTCACTTCACAAGCCGTTTTATATAGCGTCAATTTCGACCAAAATATTCCCATTACTTTCGTCTCGGCAATATTTCTGCAACGCTTTCGGACCATCGCGGTAAAGAACGTACTTATACGTAAATCGTTTCCACTTGCAGGAGCCACGGCGGGGCTTTTTTTATCGACGCGCTGAAAGCCCTTTCGCTCACCCCGCACAATTCCGAGGGCGCAAGAGCGCGGGTGCGCCTCGAGATTTTCATGCTCTTTTCTTTCTTTTTTTTTTTGCTTTCTTTTTTGCTCCACTTGCTTCCTTCACCGTTTCGCCCGTGTACGATACTTTTCCATCGTTTTCCTCCTGTCCTTCCCGCTCCATCTTTCCTCTCCGCGGTGTTGCTCCATTTGCTCTCGCTCCGCCTCATCAAAGCGTAATTATAAACGCGCGCGCAAGCCCAGCGAGAACGACGACGACGACGACGAAAGGGCCGTTTCGGCGAAAAATTTGGTTTACTCTTTGCCTGTTCTTTTTTCAGCGTTTACATGGTGCCCTGATGAAATGGAGGGAGAGAGAGAGAGAGAGAGAGAGAGAGAGAGAGAGAGAGAGAGAGAGAGAGAGAGAGAGAGAGAGAGAGAGAGAGGAGGAAGAGAGAGAGAGAGAGGGAGAGAAGGCAATGGAAGTGGAGAAGGGGACGAACTAGAGGGGAGGATCGACCGCCACAGGTACGAACCGTGATTGCACGGTAATTCCATTAGGCACGTTCCAGCGCGTAAAGCGCGCATCTAGCCCGCTTGCATTGCCAGAGAGCGTTCTATGGGCGCTTGCCCTGGCGGGACGCTCTCGAAGTTCCTGCGGCGTATAGTGTGTCGGGGTGGGGGATAGTTTCAGGAAATTGTGTTTTTTTTATTCTCACTGCTAAATCAGCCGGGGCTAAACAAGTATTAACATTCCGCTGCGAACGGGAGTAGCGTTGCCGCGGCCCCACTGCGTATTAGCCCGGGAAAATGTTTTTTTTTTTCTTCTTTCTTCTTTTTCGATTCACGCACCGCGACTGCATAGTGAAAATCACGGGAGAATTTTTACCACGGCAAGAGAACGGTCGGGAGGAGATTAAAAAAAAACTTTTGGAGTCAAACCGTAATGCGATTAACCGAAATTAAATTGGAACACCCCATTAGTGACGTAAGGGAGTTTAATTCTCACTTGCGCGCTCTCCGTGCTTCGGGCTGAATATTTTTTTTCCCTCGACGTCAATTCACTCGCAACTGCTCAGTGTGTTTACTCCTGGAGTTTGAAAGAAGGGAGAGCATAACCAGATTGTGCAGCTGTCTACCGGTTTACCTGCTGTCATCGCGTCGTCAGAACCCTTCGATGCGTTTCGTTGATCTCGACGTTATTTATTAACTTCGTTTTTTCTCGCAATAATCCGAATTTGTTGGCTCTCACTATCTTTTCGGAAATAAAAAGGCAATTGATTTATCGTGTTTTTTTTTTTTGCACTGATTGAGCCTGAAAAGGTTTCGCTGAAAATTCAACGAAACCTTTGAAATGCGGAATTTTACGAAAAAGTTGAGCTGTTGTTGGGAAACTGTGTAAATATTCCTATCAAATCAATTGAAAAATGATATAGAAAAGTTATAAACAGCAAACAGTGTATATATTGTGAAGAACCTTTAAGGGTGGTGAAAAGTAGATGTAGCTTTAAAAATTCTTTGCGTGTACAAAATAAGTCTATCGTACGTTTATTTAAACGATCTCGTATCGCACGTTCTGAAAGGCGCGAACTCAATCGCATTTTTTTTCCTACAAAGTGGCTGCGTTGGATCCTTGTAAGCGTAAATTCTGTTTGTGAAAGATGTTCCAGAACTTGGCAGCGTCAGTGTCTCAAATTATAGCTTTGAAAAAAAAAAAAAAAAATGTTCATAATCTGCACGATAATAGCTAGAAAAAAAGCATAAGGGATTTAAAAAATATTGTTCATCATGGGAACGATAAGGATTTGGAAAAAAAAATATTTTTAGAAACAAAATTCACTGTAAAATGGTTTATAACAGAAAGAATTTCCAACAAATCGCGAAATACCTACGTATTTCTGTGGAAAATATAGTTTGGAAGAAACTCTGAAAATTGGAAAAAGATTAAATAAAATTTGTTCAAGTTGTGCCAATTTCATGAAAGTTATTTTGGACAACAAATCCTGGAAGAGTTCTGCGTCCCACGAATTTAAGGTACTACTGAACGGATATTAAAAAATCATCAAAATTCTTGAAAAATTGAGGAATTATATTTCTTGATAGAATAATAATACATGAATTATTTTAGAATTTTTCACTAAATAATTTAGTAGTTTTAAACATATGAATTTAACACGGTTGCTTATGGGAAAACAGCTTTTGCAGACGCAAAACGAATGGAACTAAATCGCCGTAAATTCTGAAAGTATTATATCATAAAAATTTAGGATCAAGCGATTGATTATGCTAAGTTTCAAATAAATCGGCTGAGTAATTGTCGAGAAATGAATTAAAGTGATAAAGACTATCGCCTTTTTAACGACGAATTAATAGCAATCATTGGAAAATTCAATACATATTGAGTTTTTGGGTAATTATTGACAACAATAAAATGCTCTGCATGTATTAATTAAATTTAAAAGTTGAGACATTTTTTTGTTGGACAGTTGAAACAGATGTACATTCACTGACAAAACCTCAGTCAAGCACACGCCAACATCGTCGAATTTGACTTCAATTATTATTAAAAATGGAAAATCAACATTTCTGCATGTTAATTTATTATTAAATTAGGTATTTGTAAGGCTAAACATGTACGACATGATCTAGACTTGTAAATCCACGATTCGCCTATTTTGGACTAACTTTTTGCCCGAAGGTCCATCCTTAAGTCTTCCATTGATAATTCAGCAGTCACAATAGCAATTTTTCGTCCTCCGACCAATTACACCTTTTTTCCAATACACCAAAGTATGAGGTGAAGCTTAAAAAAAATGGTTTTTATTTCAAACTCTCGGAACCACTGTTACCCATTGAATCAGAGAAATAAATTTGCGCAGCTCAAAGCCTTAATCCGCATATCCCACGATGATTCTGTAAATAATATAATTGCACTAATTTGAATAATGGCATTGCCATCCTGATGGAGTTTATGATTGTTATTAATAGCAGCGGAAAGTATATCGGAAAATATACGTATCTCATTTTTATCAGACAAACGTCGATACGAATACCAAGTGACGTATATACTTTGGGAAGAGTCGAAACGCGTGAGGGAGTTACGAGGGGATCATAGTGGCCCTTAGGTGAATCACGTTTTGGCCGCGCACCCCGTAGCAGCTTACGCGGCAAAGGGAGGCAAAGCCTAGCGAGAGTGCGAGCTCACGACCACCGCATCCAACTTTCTAGTCTCCCTAACCAACTCCACGATCTCGCTACACACACACACACACACGCACACACACACACACACATATACACACAGCCGTATAGCCAAAGACGCGTATACATAGACATTTGGTATGGTATAGGAAGGTGCGGGACCGATAGTGTGACAGGCTGCTATATTCGTGGAGCCCATTCAGCGGCATTGATTTTCCTTTTGGGAGAAACCCCAGCCCCTTTTTCACCCTGAACTATACGCCTCATGGCATCAAATCTCTATTTCCCTCTCTCTCTCTCTCTCTCTCTCTCTCTCTCTCTCTCTCTCTCTCTCTCTCTCTCTCTCTCTCTCTCTCGCTCTCTCTCTCTCTCTCTCTCCTCTTTCTCTCTTCATCTCTGTCTTCCTCCTTTTCTCTCTCATCTCACTGAATGCACGAAAAACTCCCCACGATGCGAGCGTGTGATGTCATTGCCCCCGAAAAAAATGGCCGGCGGTCCTTTCCGGGTCAACGAACTGATTAAAAGGAAATCCGGATAGCCGCGAGGCACATGGGACTCTCTCTCTCTCTCTCTCTCTCTCTCTCTCTCTCTCTCTCTCTCTCTCTCTCTCTCTCTTCTCTCTCTCTCTCCCCCTTCCTCCCTCCCTCCCTCCTCAAAATTATCTTTAAGGGGGGTCGGGGGGGATTTCTATTGGACGCCAATTTCTACACACCAATATTTCGTTCCAAAACGACACGAGTACTATAATAAATTTCGAGTCCTGCATTTAAAATTATTATGATTTTTACACGAGCGTATTAATAACGTGTTTCAAACGTTATGTCAATGTGTATTTTTCGACGATTTTTCATTTCGATAATTTTTATAAATTTAACGACAGCGCACTACTTGTATTGCGAATTTGTTTTTCACGATTTTCAACACTGGCACTGTTACCGCGAACATCAGCGAACGCAGCAACTCACCAAGGCCATTGAAAATAAAGAAAACATTTACATTTCTTTATTAAACGGAATCAATTCTAAACGATAAATGTCAAGTGTCAACAATAAAATATATTCTTTCTCTTTATAACCGCGCCTAGGTGATTAGTGGTATTTAAACACGCGTGCCATTTAACACTCATGCGACGTTGCCACACTTCGCCTCTACGTTTCGTCGGTGGGGAAAAAACTCATCGTTTTCATTTACTAAAATGTCAATAATTACTAAACGGTGTAGACGGATTATTTAATTTTGGAGTGACATGATTGTAATAATGTACTGAATTATTTGACAGTTTTTCATAACATTCTTAGCATTTTTTCATACTATTTTGTGTGTAAAACTGCCGATCGATGATGAGCGTCAGCATCTTCCTATGTTGAAAAGTGTTTTTCAATTGTAAATATTATGGAAACGGTGTAGACGAGCGATTTCAAATTTGGAGGGGGCATTCAGTATATGAAAATGAATCTACTGTATAAGTTTGAACCATTAAATGGTAACATTTCGTCACTTGTCCCGAAACTCCTTAACTATAGTGGTGTAGTTCACATAGACATTTCATGTTTTAGCTACGTATTGAAAATACTTCTGTCGATTTTTATAACTACGAGCAATGCAATAAATTTATATTCTCTTCATGATTTATATTTGGAAAGTTAAATTATTGTCAAGCCCATTGGTATTTTTAACGCATTCAGATGGGTTGTCCGACATTATTGCAATGACTAGATTCGTTCGAATTATTTTCATCCTGTATTCACTTGTTGAGAATTCTGTAAGGGTAACTTTTTGGGGCATGCTCCGCTTCTCCGAGAAATAACTAAAACCTCCACGCTTTTCGAGCGTGTATTTTTTTTTCGGCGTATCGGAAAATAAACACACGGTACTCGTGAATACTTTAATTGGCCTACACAGAGTTCATCCTTATCAAAAGCTTTGCATCGTAAATATTTATCGTTCGTACTCGAAAGCGCCGGAGAGTTCGTTCAAAACGAATTTCAAAGCAGAACAGCGGATACGTTCGGTTCGATCAATAAATTACAATACTCCCACTTCTTCGATCTGTCTTCCTCACTCACAAACTCCACCCCTAGCGTTTCATTTCGTGAGCGAGGCCTGCTATTAGCTCCAACATTATCCATTTGCATCGGCCAATGGAAGATGAAAACGCAAACCAAATTAGAATGAAAATTGCTTCGAAAAAATGCTACACAATTTGTTGTATATGACGGAACTGGTGGCTCCGATTTGTTTTGCAACAAGTGAATATTCAACGGTCTTATTCTTTAAAATGTTCCACTCGAACTTCGCGAACCGTCAAGGCAATATACACGGAATAAATTAAAAGGGAATTCTGAAAAGCGTACAAGCGGCGGTCATAGATTTGGTAGATGTAAAGGAAAAATAGATCGCGGAATTTGGAATGCTTGAGATATTTTTATCAGCGATCCTCGGCAAAATCATTAATAAGGAAAAAAGAACCGATTCACACTTGGCGATGATAGAAGCCCGCCTCGTTTTACTCTTATATTATCTCGATTAAGGCGTTACACCACCTTGGCGCGTGGAAAGATACGTTTAAAAATACAATAAAATTTTTACGCATTTATTGAATTTCTAAAATCGGTTTAATTTTTCACAGATACATTATAATTCTAAGAACAAATTAAAAACAAAATTTAATGACGTAGATATAAGTCGTCTAGTAGAGCGCTCTTTTGAAAAAACCTTACCGATGGTGGAATTTCTTTCTCTCTCAGGCATCATCTGAATTTTTTTAAATTATTGTAAAGCAAGGTAGTTGTTGAAGTGTAACAGAGGAAAAAATTAAAGAAATTTTTTTGTAGAAATGACAGCTGTTTGAAAAAAAACTCTGATTTTTACCAAAATTGTATGTTTCAAAAATTTATTAAAAAATAACTAATCTGGAGATATTTTGTCCACCACTTTGAAAAAAAGGTCCTATTAGAAGCCTCATATCTTCGTCATTGAAATTTAAAAAAATCACATTTTTTTCAATTTATCCACAAAACTATAATGTACTGGCTTCTACCCGCGACTTCGTCTGCGTGGATCTCGCAATTTTTGTTAAAATACCCCTTAATGGATTATTTTTTTAAAGGCTGTCATACGTCATTTAGAATTTAGTAAAATATGTGATATTATTATCAGATTCTATTCGATTTTGATTATATTTTAGTTGTTCGTATTCTATAAGAATTAAAATTTCATCATTAGTTTTAAAAAAATATTAGACGTTAGATTTTATCAAATTTAAATTATATTTGATTCATTGTATTCTATAAGAATTTAAATTTGGCAATTACATTAGATTTGACACGAATGTTATAATTAGAAAAATATTAGATATATTTATATTAGATTTGATATCATATTATCATATATTTTAATTAGGTTTGATTTGTTTATATCCTATTATAAGATTTATATAAGACTGATAATTTCATAATTGAATTAGATTCGAGTCAAATATTAGAATTAGAGAAATATTAGATGTATTTTTCATAGCCTGTGTGTTATTTGAAGTAACTCTCTACATGTGTGCCAAATTTAATTAAAATAATTTCAGCCGTTCAGGCCTGATAGTGGAACAAACATCAGGCATACAGATTAGAAAAATATTAGATATTATAATTAGAATGAAAAGTATCCTATATGACATAAGCTATCTACATTTTAAATTTCATTGATTATATAATTTGACTTCATAATTAGATTAGATTTGAGTATATAATATTATAATTAGAAAAATATTAGAAATTAGAATGAAAAGTATCCTATGTCTTAACCCAGGCCATAAGCTATATAAATGTTAAATTTCATTGAAATTGATCAAGCCGTCTTTGCGTGATTGAGTAACAAACAGACAGACAGACAGAAAGTCAGATTTATAGTATTATTTAGGATTAGGATTTGCGAAAAATAAAAATAATTTATATATTTAATAGTCACGTAAAAATAATTTTAAAAAATGTGTATACTTATTTTTCCGACTGCGAAGGTGGTGAGTTCGGCCCGTTGTTATTACGCGCAGGAGTGTCGATGAAGTATTGTTAACGAATCAATAAGGCCGAACTTTATTGACGCTCGTTCTCGTTCACTGGCTTTGCCTTGATCAGGTCCTCCGTAGAGGCAGCTGCAGAAGTAGCAACCAGCGCACTACGGGGGGGGGCTTGATGCTGTTACGTCTGGACTAGACGTTCCGGTTATGGGGACGTCACTCTCAACGCCGGAAGAGTAATATATGTTTTACGTCAACGCGCGCGCACGTCAGTCGCTCGCTCTCTCGCTTTGCGCTCTGACCAATGACGTAGCTGAATTACGAAAAAAGAAAAAGCCAAAGAGAGGTGAAGGGGCTTGGATACATCCGCCGGTATATAGCCCCGCAGGGGATGACTGAACGAGACAAAAAAAAGGCCCGAGCGAGTGACGAATGAAGAATCCTTTGTTCATCCGGGCTCTCCTGCTCTCTATACGCCATTCGCAAAGTGACCGAAGCGTTGTTCATTTTGTTTGATGTTTGCTCGCTCTCGCGACACATTTCGGGAGAACAATCAGTTGAGTGCTCTTTATGCAGCCATTCTCATTGTCCTTCGGCTCAATTGTTTGAACCGGTAATGATGGAACTTCATGGCTGCCCTCTTGATGCTTTCCTTTCCAATTATTACACGAATCGACACAAAAAAAAAATATGAGAGAACTCCATCAACCCCGTTCGATCAACTTGACGCGGTCTTTGACATCTTTAGGTTCCAAAAGACCGATGGACTTTTTTCTTCTCACGATGAGACGTGAAAATGTAGCCACAACTTCGCCTGAAGTTTTGCAAAAATTTGGCAGTGAACGCACAAATTTTGTGGAACTTCTATAGGAAGCTGTTCGATATGATCGCAGATCTCTTTTCTTAGGGGCAGGGGCGAGGAGGGAAAGACGGGGTGTTTATGATATGAAGCTCAGTGAAACTGATGGTTTTAAAGTCACATATCTCCGAGTCAACCTACAATAATCAGTCTCACAAGGTTTGGTCAAATTAGGAACATTCGAGTGATAATTATAGCAAATAAAAATTAAAAACAAAAAAGAGATCTCCCCATCTTGCCCCATACTGCGGGCAAGATGGGGTACCCCCCGGGGGCATGAAGGGGTACACTATTTCCCAACCACCCTACACCCAAAGAAGTGGCTTTATTCGGGCTGGCAAAGCGCACAGATATGAATAATGCTTTTTTCTTCAATTCAGCTTTTTTTTTCTTTTTTTGCTTTACGCATAGCTTCTTCGGACCACGTTCCCCTCTCCGTTTTGCGTTTACAATTCCGCACCATTCTAGAAGAAAAGGAAGCTATGTCTAGCACACAGTTTTACCAAAAGAAGATTATTTAAATGCAATAATACGCGTGCTATCTGAAAAATAACATAAAAATCGTAAAAAACTGAATAACTCTGTGTCACATATACTATGTAATAGATGGGGATCTACCACCCCATCTTGCCCCATCGTATATTTTGCCAATCAAATATTTATAATAAAATAACAACACGCAAAGCAGCCAATAGCAAGTCCTTACCTGATTCTACATTAAATATCGCACATATAGCAACAGCACGTCACCATCCAGCGTTCATTGACAAAACACTGTCAAATCCGAAACCAAATTTTTAAACGACAACAAGTATACGAAAAATCAGCTTTCTCTTCATCACTAGATACGCGTGCACTCTGGAGCGTCAACACGCGGATGCCTGATGGGTGTCATCGCAGTGCATCGTACAATGCCAGAAGGCACGTGATTGATTCATTCAGATCGAGGTATTTGGCCGAGTACCCCGTCTTGCCCCCCTCTCCCCTAGTTTAAAATGAAACAACCGTTGTCTAGGCCGCAGCACCAACGTCTCGCGAACGACTATAGCGGTGTCAACTTTTTTTTATTTTTTTTTATTATATGGAGCAATATACCTCGTATGACTCCTTTCCACATGGTCCGTGTGCATTATGGGAGAAATATGAAGGGTAGAACCACCCTCGCTCAGCCGGTATCGCCCCTAAATGGCAGGTTGCCAAGTGTGCTAACATACACGGTATACATAGCACAGAAAGAGCGAGACAGAGTGAGAAAGAAAGAGAGAGAGAGAGAGAGAGAGAGAGAGAGAGAGAATGAGGAAGGCAACGAGAGGAAGAGAACACCAACATGATCTGCGAAACGATGGAAGAGAGACAGAGCTTCCTTATATACGTATATACACGCTCAGGCAAATACAGACATTCCCAAATACTCTACCGTATATATATATATATATATATATGAGTGCATATGTGTGAAAGCACCCTCTCGTAACGCGTTACCAAGCATCCCCTATTAAAGCACATGACGTACACATATGTACGCGCACTGCACGAGGTCCGCACACAATGCGCACAAACACTTTGCATTCGTAAACACGCGCAAACAACAAACGGCGGTTTCACACCTAAGGTGCCCGAGGTAGCAGGCTTCACTCGACAAAAGTGGCGTTAATAATGGAATATCCGAACAAATATTACAAAGATGTCAATGTCTTCAAGCTCATTGACGCGAAATTATTATGCGAGTGATGGATGCAAACAATTGCAGTAATGTTTTAAAATTGGCGCTTCTATCTGTACGTTTACTTTTTCAGGCTGTAAAGAGCTTTTGTATACATTTTTGTATTATGCAAATAAAATAAAATTTCAAGTGTCGTGTGGTCGTCGAAGGGTACATCACTTATTTCATCCGTACTTCAAATGAATCTGGTTTCCACTTGCATAATAAATCGCGGCAATTTATGTTTTGTTAACTTGACAGTTGAGATGGTGAGATGACAAAATCCTTCGCCGAGCTTTTTTCGTAACCATGCACGCCAAGTCGTTGCACAACATTTCCAGTGTACGTGTATGGTACCTACTTTGTACTTTTATATAATGGTGATATCAAGTTTGCGTTATAATAGTAATATGATTTTTTCAAATTAAATATTTTCAAAAATATTATTCCTAAGCTTTGACCATTTCCTGTACAATATGACTAGTAAACTTGCTTGGCTATTTCATAAAAGTTATTTTACTTTTTAATTTGAATTAAAAAAATATAATAAAACCATTGTTTGAATTAAAATAAAAAGTCTAGTTTGGGATATATGAGATAAATATTTTGAGATAAATCAGAATTTTTTATATAGTAAAACGAGCGATAATAATTTCGAGAGGGTTTTTTAAAAATTACTTGTCGTTTTTTTTTAAATACTTTTTCAAAAGTTTTAAAAAGAGTACATCTTTACTGCAGAACTATACAGCCGGTGGTTAAAACGCGTTGTGAATATTCACTTCTTCACAAAACTTCAATACGTTGCAGGCACTTTTATTATCGTTATCATTTATTTAGGGGCTCGTAGAGATTGGATCGAGGCAAATTGGATTATCAAATATCCCACGTGCTTTTCGTAATAACCTTTTCACAAAATTTCGACCACTTTTCCGTACAACTGCATTATAGAATAATTTTCGTTATTTCCGAATAACTAACAAATAAATTTGTTGCATCGAACGTGCAATTCATCTCCACTGCGGTTGTATTAATCAGCAATAAAAACATAGTAATTACAATCTTTTTGCAGCAACGCTTATGAGAAAGGGCCTTTCGTATTATCCGAGAAGTCAAAGTGAACTTGATCGACAACAGCAAAGACCCTCTCTGCCTCATTCGGTAATGAGAGGATCCTCAAATATTGATTTGGTTAGGTTATTATGAGGTGGTTTCTGCATCACTGATGTACATGCATATTCGACGATTGTTCTATTTGCTTGCCCCTTTGCTATTTCGCTATTTTTCCTACCGCGCGATGTGTCCTTCGGTCCCTCGACCCCCTGCCGCCTAATTGCGTATGAGTGTTTGCCTTCCTCAAAATTAAACTCTCGACGGGTTTGGCCACGAGCGCGAAGCCCTTCATCGCCAGCCTACTGTATGTTCATTGCCATTCACGCATAAGTGTGGGCGGAGAAAAAGCCTATGGCGGAGAAGAACATGTCGAGAACTGCATGCGGGGGAAAATGAGCCTCCGGCTTATCCAAATACATTCAAGCGGAAGCACAAAGGGCAGCATGGAGTGTCATACAGACGTTTGCTGGTGAAACTCGTGACACGAGAACACGCACATGTTATATTTTTTATCCTGTGGGGTGCCTTTTTGAAAAATCCACTAAATAAAAAACGAGGGACTCGTGCATCAAAAACCCCTGCTTCGCATTAATTCATTTCGTGCCAAAAGCTGACCATTCGCGCAAGTTTTTTTCCTTGCACAAAGCTACCCCTATGAGTAAGCTTGAATTTAAATCGTCAGTACGTCAGTAGCAGGAGTACGCCTCTTTTGCAACTTTGGCTTCCTCATGTAGGAAGCTATGTATGTAAAAAAAAAAAAAGCAATCTTGCTCAGATGGAGGAGCGAAATAGATTAATGAGGAAGCAACCCACAAATTTTTTGTTTGCGCCATTACATTTTGTATAATAAAATTTAACAATATTGTTTTCTATGAAATTATTTAATCATTATCGTTCTTTTTTTCATTTCACATTGGTAAAAAATATAAATTGCACTTGAAATCGTAACTTTCGCCAATTTCTGTTCAATTAAATCACTATATTGCTTCTATAATATTGTACTTGTGTTAAAAAAATTATTCCAGTATCTCAGGTTTTTAGAAAGGTACATCGTGAATCTGCAATATTTGTTCTCTAGTGGATTTACGTAAAAATTTCAGCTAGAAACTTTTTATTTTACGGAAACGAGGGGAAGGTTGGTTTGAAAATTCGATGTTCCATAAAATCGAAATCATCGCATCGATTTCGCGGTAAATGATACAGTATAAGAGTCCCCGTAGACTGCAGACTTTCTATCGGCCGATAGTTAAGTCGGGTTGGGCTGCTAGCCCGCACACTGAGCCAACTAAACAGCCTGGTTCGTGGTGAGTGCACAGACCAGCCGACAGTCGGCCGATTGCTCTCGATTAATTTGCTACTTGGTAAGCTAGCTTCTCTTGAAGACAGCGGTCGCGTAATGAAAATCAATATAATATTATACAAGAATGTTATTATTGCTTTTATACAATGGTGGAGAAGAATCAAGAAGAGAAACCGAGATTATTGGGTGCATCCCATCTACAGTGATAGATTATTGCAAGGAAAGTTTTAATCGATGCATTCCTAATTACTAGATTTCCCGAAAAAAATCACTTTTTATGGAATGAGCGTAACCAGCTTCAATGAACTTTTCAAATTAATTGGGCCAGCAATAGCGAAAGAGGATATAAATTTTAGGCTTTCTATACCTGTGGAGGAGAGATTGAGCGTTACGATACGGTAAGATAAACCACAAATACTATTAATTATCTTTTATTAGAATAAAAATCATAAAGTGAATTGAAGCTATCGGCTGAGTCGGCGGACTAGACAATCGGCAAGTGTGCGCGCGTAGAAAGCGCGCTATACTGATTTAGCAATCGGCCGATAGTTCGCCGACAATTTAGTTTGAAGGCAATCGTGTAGCCCATCAAACTATTTTATCGACCGATACAAAATCGTTATAATGTGTGCACTTGCATACATCTCCATACAAGATAAGGCCTTAGGCCACTCTAGAGGCCAAAAAGGGCATATTTTGTGATTTTTTTTCAGCGCAACCATAAAATAAATCGGAATTACAAAATAGGGGTTTTATTATACACGTAATTGACTATAAAGAATTATTTTTTCACAGCGATACATATCAAAATGGCGACTGTGCAGCATTTTTCCGATGACGCCTTTATTTCTGGAAGGTCAACGGGCGGACCAACAGCTCCTATAATTTTTGACTTATGATGAGACACTAAAGTTTTTTCGGTTATATATAAGAATAACTATAGAAGTACGTAGGATTTGATATATTGTTTTTTGTCAAAATGGCGCATGTCTAAAACAAAAAGTATAAAATGACATGAGAAAATTGTCGGAAATTTTTTTATAAAAAAGAAACTATGCAATATAATTTTAAAAATCCTACGTAGTGCCTCAGAAAATGTAATTCTAAATGTACAGTTAAAATTTCAAGTGAATCGGTTGAAATTTGTTTGAGTTATGAGTCCGGTTGACTTGAAAAATGTAATTTTGAGATAAACGCGTTTAAAGTTAGTAGAAAGTCACTACATGAATCAAAAGAGGTTGCGCTAGAATTCGAAAATCGAGTACTTAGAGATTTTTCACACCCATAATCTTTTGGAATATGATTTTCTAGGTAATAAGGTACATTTTTATTTAAAAAAATCGATTTTTGCAAAATCCTAGAGTGGCCTAAGGCCTTAAGAACCCGACCAAATTTTCGGCCGATAAAAGGTCCGCAGTCTGCGGGAACTCTAATGGTGATGTACTATTTTAAATGTCCGACGAATTTTAGCTCGATATTTTTCGCACTAACCACAAACACACACACACATATGTCCATCCGGACAATTTTTCTAAAAACAATCTTCTTTTTTTTCAGGAGAACACAGATTTCACTATGAAGAAGCAAAATAGGTTTTACCAAAAATTTCCCGACGATTTGTATGGATCTCATCGAAAGGATGACGTTGAAGTCTGCATGGTTTTCCTTGTTTCCGATTTTCTTATGCACTTTTCATTTCTTTATTTTTTTCATTATGCAGAGCCTTTTTTTGTGTAAATGGAGGTCGTAAATCTCTAATAAGAATACGCTAAAACGTTAATGTGATTTTCGCAGCCTCCCTCAGAAAAAAATGTCAACAATTAAAAAGAATTCACTTTCATCGAATGCCTAAAATGCAAACTCCAACATGATACGAAAGTCCATATTCGTTGGAATGACAAAAAATATACAACGAGGAAAAGCGAAAGATTTACATCTCTTAAATACTGATTAACATAACTGTACAAACAACTGGCAATGTCTCTCCTTCCTGCTTCTAAAATTACACCGCCCCTCCCTCCCAAAAAAAAATAAATAAAAAAGCTCATTAACCGATCACCGGTGTATAATCCTGTGGTATATACGAGGCTCGCGCTGCGTCTACATCAGCGCTTATACCTTAATAAAGATACTTTGTCGGTCACAGCGTGGCAACTTTTGCCAACCGCCGTGTCGTAACATTCCCTTGGATGCGATCCTCCTATTAATTCCCCGCGGGGGTGTGCGCACACCCGGCGTGTATACGTGTGCTCTGTGCTATCCTGCTACTGCCACAGGGTTATACAACACCCTGGTGCTTCGGATGACAGGGCAGCTTGTACCCCAGTTTCCAGTTTGAAATTATGACTTTCCTCTCCGTTTCTTATGATCTTCGAAGCATAAAGAGAGCGAGAAGGAGGATAGAGAAAGAGAGAAAGTAAGCTAACCATGGAGGTATGAGCTCGAGGTAGCGAGGGAGAAGGCGAGACTTTGAAGGAGAACCAAAGTTATAGACGAAGCGAATACATAGGATGAGATTGGAATGGATAGGGTGGAAAACGTGCACGCTGCTTTATATATAACCCGTACAGGTGCTGCGGTGTACCGTTCCCGGAGAAATTCAAGTTTCGCCAGTCTATATTTATATACACACACACATACACACAATTTATATAGATATACATATCTATGTGTATACAGACACAAGGTAGACGGATGTTAGATTGTCGGAGGGGGTTTTTCGTCCCCTTTCGACCCCGGCATACAGGCGGAAAAGATGATACAGAGGTGAAGATTGAGTTTCTTTGAGGTTCCAAGCAGTTCATTTTAGCCGCAGTAAATTAACGATTCACGTTGGCGCGTACGTACCTACCATCCTCCATTTTATTTCTCCCAGTCCTCTCACCTTCACTTTCGACGATGTTTTCAGCAATAACTACGGAGCTTGATCTCTTTTCTTTTCACAACGTGGTTATAGTGAGTTCAGTAGCTTATGCAGTAGCATCGTCTTCCGCCCCCGCTCCGTTCCTCTTCCCTTATTACCTCGAGATTAGGGAGATGGCGAAAAAGCTTTGGTGAGTTTCTTTTCCCTCTTGGGACAAGATCAATCATTATAAAGACACGTGAAATTCTGACAGGCTTTGTAGGGGAGGATCGCGATAAAAAAAAAAGAAGAAAAAGAGATAAAGAGCTCGTGGAGAGAATATGGTTAAAATCTCTACCAGCTCGCCGAAGCGAGCGGGTGAAGTCTTTTCAGAAAAAGTTTTTACTTCTTTTTTTTACCCCAGTGTCAAACGGCATCTCATCTTCATCCTCGTAAAATGGGGTGGCTCTCACGAAAGGATTTGCGTTGCCGTCACGTTTTTTTTTGTTTCTCAACAACTCTGTCAAGAAACTTTGCGCGCCCAATGTCCCGTGATCCGTCAAATCGTTGGTCACAATTAGAATCTCTCTCTCTCTCTCACTCTTGAATTAACAGGGTGTGCAAAGTTGTTGAGAACACGACTTAAAGTCGGTCTCATTGGTGGAATCGTTTTCGTGAAGTTTAATTAGATTAATAGCGACATGAGAGAAAAGTAACTATAAAAGAGGAGAGAAGAGGAAAAAGGTGGAAGAGGGAGAGAGAGAATGAACGCCGTGACGAACGTGAGATAATGAGTGGTGGAAGGTAGTGAGGATGGAAAGGATGTCAAGGGCGGAAAAGAAGCTTCATCGTTTGAGCGCGAGTCGTTTCGGAGTAGACTGCTGGAAGTGTTGGAAAAGATAAAGCGAAAGAAGATGAAGGAAAAGAAGAAGCTAAAATGAGAGGAACTCCAATGTATATGGTTGGTATGAAAGACCCGTCTGAGATAGGGGGATGGTATAAATCCGCGTAGTCGAGGTGCCAACTTGCTCGGTTAGTGCCGACTCGCTAGTTATTTAATTAGCCCCGGAGAAACGTTCTTTGCGCTTCTCACGGAAATGACACCTCCACACTTTCTTCTGGCGACTTTTTGCGCGTTTCCAGACGTTACTGGAAGCGTCTTCATCCAACATTGTCGTGACCACATTGCTGTTGCAGGCTTTCTCGAGATTTCTCTGCGAACTTCCAGCACCTTATCGTTTCCTCGTAGTTACGTATCTGTCTGTCCGCGTGTACATATATAGGTACTTATAAAATAATTTCATGACTGACTGACTGAATATAGACAACGCACAATATAAACCGCTGACGATAAAAACACGAAATTCGGAAGATAGGGCAGGGAGGGGTATGTTGAGCAGTCGGGTAAGTTGGACAATCGAAATATCTGGAAAACTAAGCAACGCACGCGGGTGCATCAAATGGCGGAAAGAGAGATATGGGGGAGGGGAACACATCACGCCATCGCCTATTGCCATGCGGCGTATGAGACGGCAACACAGGACGTTTCATTATTTTTGCACCCAAAAATAAAAAAAAAACGAGATTGAAAGATTCTCTTATACCATTGTATGAGAAAAAATATTTCAAAGTTCATTGCAATTAATGTTAATGTTTCAAAACCTAACTAATTAACAAACAACTGTTGGTTTATTACTGCATTGTACCAAATCATGTTGCATACGTCTGATTTTGGAATGCGATTCTTATTTTGCCCAACTTACCTCATAGTCATGCTCAACTTACCACACTATCGGGGCAGGTTGAGCAAATATGGCCTTGGTCATTTGAGAGCAATTATCTGTGAAACAATAAGGATACCAGGAATTTCGTCCATATACTTTTTTCCCAGATTAATTTCCTATTGACCAAAGTAGATTTCATTTTTATACGGCAGGCTTTTAAGGAATTACAGGACGATTCCAAACTTTGCTCAACATGCCCCTCCCTGCCCTATGTTCCTTAAAGGGCGTAGAGGTGTACTAAGAAAGGATTTTTCGAAAATCGACCCCTCAAAGGATAAAATCTGATGTAAAAGTTTGTATTGGAAATAGATTTTGATTAATTATTTTTATTCGAACTCAGCAATTTTAGTGAGGTTTATTTATCGATGAATCGTCATTATTTTGTATTTTTTTCGATCTAAACGTAATCTGTTCAGAAACACCCCTGCCCTGAGGCCCTAATAGCTTGAAGCCAAATCCCATGCAGGCAAAACCGCAGGCGGAAGCTAACGCAATATATAAACATAGACATCTGTACAGAACCGCTAACCAGCAAAAAAAAATAATCTCAAACCCACATAACTTTGAGTATTAAAATGCGTCAACCGGGACCATTCTCTAGCTGGAACGTCACAATACGACCCTATCGATAACACCCCCATCCCAAGTCTCCAGTGAGCAATGGATTAATTGGAAGACTCGCAATAACGGATAAGGAATGTCTGACCTGCAACGTCCTCAACTACTTACATGGATGATTTGCGATTACAGAATTGTCGAGAGAAACAGGAACAAACTATAAACGACGAATCTGGCAATATTTCGCACTGCTTTATCGCATTTTCGCACCGGGCACCGTCACCATCAGAGTTTCTCCCTGACGAGAGGCTTAAAGTATATATCTCGAGGGAAGCACCCGAAGTATATCTGGAGTAGCACACTCGCCCCCTTATGCTCGGCGAGAAAGTATTATGGAAGAGTATAAATGAGGCTTGGCCACTTCGGAGGAACGACAACGACGAAAGACGACGGAAACGAATGGATTCCCCAACGAATGAAGACCGAGCCTATATACCGATTTTCCTTTTCTCCTATAGCTACGTAGATATATATATATATATATATATATATATATATATATATATATATATATATGTATATACATCTATGTATGTGCACGCGAGTGTATTGTCAGTCTTTTGCCAAAGTGGAAACTCGATGGTACATTCCCAACGACTACGGCTTACCGAGCGGCTTAACCCGGTGACAGGATGATTGCCGGTATTATCGGAATTACTGAAGAGCGAATTTCTCGTCTCGCTCGTTTCTCTCTCTCTCTCTCTCTCGCTCTCTTTCTCCATCTTTACCTCTTCCCCGCATCTCCACACCGTAACGAACTCACAATATCGAGGAAATCGCGCGGTATCCGCTTTTGGGGTGACCCGAGAAATCCTCCAGACATCCTTCCACGAGTCTGTTCTATCTTCGTTGCCCTGTTAACACTGTAAGCTTCTTTTCAGTCTTGTTCCGTGTGCCTCGTTCATCCGCCATCAGCTTTGACCAATTCTTGGGACGAAATTGCGCAGTGGTGTATAAAAAAGAAGGGATGATATCCGTGTAAGGGATGATGTTGCGTTATTAAATACCGCTCTGATTATTCCCGTGCAGAAATTTGTTGGGGGAGATCCCAGATCCTACCACAATCCTATCGAGATTTGATAGGAATGCAGCACGTAGAGGATCCACATTTGAATCCAATTTTTTTTTTTTTATTCTCAACCCGAATTTGATGGATCTCCAAAAAAAAATATCATTACGGGATCCCGTGCACAAACTTGTTGGGAAGTCCCAAGATGCACTGACATCTCTATAAAGATTTGATAGGGATACTGCACGAAGGGAGTCCTCATTAGGATCGAATTGGATTCTGCACTTTTGCCCGATGAACGCCGTTCGAGAATTCTTACCATGATCGAATCGAAAATATGTGAAATGTTACGTGAAAAAACTCGGCCTTTTGAAACATAACCTGCACGTTTCGTGGGGGTGTACATGTATGGTGATATATTAAAGTGCAGTAAAATAAATATAAGAAGCGATAATTGAAGTGGATTTTCCTGGATGGGATTCGAATCGATTTTTGAGATATGCTTTTTTAAGGTAGTAGTCTCGCAACAGTCATGTTGAAAAGTTTATTCTCCGCTCAATCCATGAAAGCTTCGAAATATTGCGAAATATCCTTATAATGTAGGTTGTACATCTTATCGGGATGTAAAAATTTATACAGTAATGATGAAAACGCCTAATATAATGTTTACCTAACCCTCACTTTTGTATCAGACTATCCATTCCGGCTACTAATACGTAGATACTCTGCGCATATGGATATGCGCACAGTACTGTAACCTAGTTCTAGTCTGCTCCAGTTGCTTCGTAGCGCTAGCGTCGCTAGACATTGCTTAATTCAAATCGCTATATCCCTGAAACTAGACGGTCAAAATTCATGATTTTTTTACCCACTTCGTCATATGTTCCTCTACAATTGAGAATTAAAAATAAAAATCTGTAGAAAAGTTTTGAAGGTATTGCGTGAAATGTAAAATGTGCCACTGCTCTCCATAAGAACACGTGCAAAACCATGAAATCTTTGATTGCCAATATCTCGAAAACGGAACGGTGAATCCTTTTAAAATTTTGCAGGTAATCGTTTAATAGTGTCCTGAATGAGCCCTCAAAATTAAAAAAAAATTTATAGAAAAACACATTGGCGTGACTATTACCTTAAGCAATTTATACTTTTTAACATAAGATCTATACTTTTTGAAAATCCACTCGCTTTGTTCATCTGTATATTTTATTAAGAAAATTCAACTTATAGATCGCGGTGGGATCAATCAAGTATCGTATCGGATTCTGTTCGATAATGTGGCAATCCTTTGGGATTCGAATTGAATGCGTACATTGGATTTCAATGGAGAATCCCGATTAGAATCCAATGTAGGGGCATAACGTTTTAGTATAGGGATCCAATGCGATGACCCATTGGACCCCCATCAGGAAGTAGGGCCAAGTGTGGGATTCCAATGGAAAGCCTGCGACAATTTCTGCATGGGTTGCACAATACGATACGGGTTACTGAGACACGACCAGCCGAGTGCCACTCGCGCGCCATTCCCGATATTGTTCCTCACAGCTCTTTTTATTTTAATTCAGGTGGCATCGGAGTCAATGCAAGCCCTCTAAATCGTCGGGTACTAGATTTTTCAGCAAAAGAAGAATAGGTCCAACACTCTGCAAAAAAAAATAATAAAGAAGCACCGTTGAAATGGTAACGTATGTACCTATGGACCAAGCGTTGATCAATAATGAATGTATTTACAGTAAAAAAAAAAACGTGGATTCCGCGCTCGGATACCTCTTCACTGCGCGAGTATTCTTTACCGTGTGCGCGTCATTCTCTCTGTATAATTTAATGCCGAGTAAATACAGTACGTAGGGTAGAGAGCTAGAGAGAGAGAGAGAGCAGAGGACGACCGAGCAAGAGAAAGACGAATAGAGGGAGGGAGTAGTTTTGCGCTGTAATCTAGATGAATTTGCCGGAGGCGCTTTGATCCCAGCCGCACCGGATTTCACCCCGCGTCAATTATACGAAGGGCAAAACGGCTCGCGATCCCGACGATCACTTATCATTGATGTTGTTTCTGTTGACGTTGGATTATCGTCGACGTTTATCTAATTGCTCCCGCCGGGCATTATGAAAATAAACAAATTGACGAAACTGAAAACGTTGTAAACGGAAAAACATCCTAGAGTTGGGGAAATAACCGAAGATGTATGAAAATCGTAAGCCCGTCACGTAGATACCTGCTATAATTCCGTGCTCGAAAGTCGACGTTTGCATCAACTCGCGAGAGAATCATGAATATAAGCGAGCGAATAATTTGATCGTGTTATATATATATATATATGTGTGTATGTATGTATTGCTATGCCGAAGAGCCACGGGGCTCTGCTCGAGCTGAATTCATCATTCTGCGAAGAGACGTCACGTTCTTTGCGCCATTCCTCTTATGATTCTCAAATTTCTCCTCATACAGAATGTTGACGAGCAGCGGGGCACGGCTGACAAGATTTAACGCGTAGAGTGATGGACGTTACGCCCTTTTTCTTGCTCGCAGAAAATTCGTACTTGTGTATGTACGTGCCTATGAAATAAGCCGTGTCTGTACGCATTTATATTTATTTATAAATATACAGTGTATGCAGTGCAAGCAACAAGCACGCATCTTCACATTCCTCAATTTCCTTCCTCTAATGCGCCTCTCTCTCTCTCTCTCTCTCTCTCTCTCTCTCTCTCTCCGACTACCTCTGTTCGCAACTACGCTCCCTTGGATCTTCCTGTTTTGTATTTGGTCGGGTCTGTATTATAATGGTATTACGTGTCCTCGTATTACATCCCGGCGTGACGGTAGATCCGTACGAAGAGCCGGTATATATATATATATATATATATATATATATATATATATATATATATATATATATATATATATATAGACACAAAACTGCTCCATCTTGGAGAAGAGAGCTGATGTACCTATACCCGCTGTGAGCGTCACCCTCGGCTTTTCTCCTCTTCGTATTCGCTCTCACGTACACTCTTATTTGTTTCGTCCTCGAATTCAACAGCCGTATGTTCCGGACAAATTCAGTCTCGAGAGGTTCGTCGATATTTCATCCGCAGAAGGGTGGCACAGGGGTTGGTTGGCGGTGGCGGTAGTGGTAGTAGCGTTGGAAAAGCTCAGTAGTCGTGTGACGGTGTGGTAGTACGTTCACCGAGACCTCCCTTCCACCCCTGGAAGCACGCGTCTCTTATTTCAATCCCTCAAATGACGTCGCCGTCTTTCGCAAGAGAGAGAGAGAGAGTATATATGGAGTGTAGCTACCTAGCAGGGGTGGGAGACCGATACTGCCGGATCGAATAACTTTCACGTTCGCTGATCTTCCCAGCACATGGTGCATGACCGGAGATTTTCAGGGACGAAAAAAAAGGCCGCGAACAATCTCAGAACATGTGCACGATGTATACACACGCACACCCACATACACACATATATGCGCATATATAGAGCATGGTCCAAGGAAGAGGCATTTCTGACCTCGGCACTCGCGACAAGTGGACCAGAAAAATATGAAGAGGGCAACAACGGAAATTCAAGATTTCGGTTTGTCGTTGCTCCCGCGTAGCTATGTTTTTCCCAAATCTTTCCGGACCTCTCACTCTCTCACCGATGGTGAAACGCGGTTCGTTCTTTATCCCCGGCGGCTCTTCACATCCGCACACCGGCCTTATTGTTCGTATCGTTCGTTTCGGACAATGGCCATAGCGACATGCTGTACCTTTTTTTTTCTTTCTTTCTCCCCTTCCTGAGGGAGAAAGGAAGGGCCAAAACCTCGTTCAGGTTCTATGCTCTTTCCGTCGGGCGTCGCCATCCTCTTTCATTTTTCCTTGCCACACGGGCTGCTCTGTCCCCGTGCTGGATTTACATCCTCTTGCTCTCGAAGCTCCGACCAACATAAAACTCTTATTCCCGGCCACGGTACCACACGGAAAAATCTATGTACGCGTGTGCACGTATACAGAAGACGAGCACTTTCGACGAGGCTTTCTGCACCATCTCTCGCTGCACTTGCATCCCTTATTCCGGACGAAGCCCGGGTCTACTATTCCCCGTATTCTTTCCGTTTTTTACTCAACCGTCCGCACATTGCACTCATTCACTTACGTATACATATTATACTGCTCTATCCTGCAGGCAGTGTAAAAAAAACGCTGGGCACGAGTGTTTCGTAACTTTGTTAACGTTTTTAATTTCTCTGGCCCGGTATACAATGCCTTCTCGGTTGTTCACGATGGGGAAAGCAGACACACGTGAAAAACTATATATGCCATACCCTAACGTTGCGCCGCTGCCTGCGAGACATCCACATGGATTGAAAAGCGTATGTATCACTGTATTGTATTGGGGTGGGTTTCCATGGAGCCGGTACAGGTGGAAAGCATTATCATTCCTAATCCGATGAACAAAATCTACCACAAACGTACAAATTAGGGCTCGTTCGTCTGGCGGATTTACTGGCTTGATTAATAAAATGGAATCAAGCTGGTGGTGCTGCTCGCGAGCACGCGGCAAACTTCTATATATGTATGCCGCGTTCAATCCGCAGTCTTGTGCGGCCGAGCAGACCTTCCAAATTTCGCTCTCCGGACTCTCCATCCCAGCCTAATTCGACACACTTTTGTTCCTTGTGGCCCGCGTCGTTTCGAAACCCAACATGCCGTAGTTAGTCTCACTGTCGTTGCGCAACCCCGTACACGTAATGTCGCAGCATTTTCATTGTTCCAGGCTCCATAGAATTCAGTCGAGAATCCACACGCATTAATCAGTCGCGTTCGTATGTGTTCGTGTATGGTGGATTACACACGACAACATTCTGACGGTATTCAACGATTGTTACACGTAACGACAACCAGATGGGGCGTTGTTTTTGAAGAAACTCATCGTAGCGTTTGGTCATCTTGTTATTAAATCAGTAAATAATCAAGGGGGTGAATCCGGCGATGACATATGTTGACGACGAATGTTGCATTAGCTACGGCGATGACGACAACGAGAACGTGCTGTGCGAACCCACTGATGGGAGGCATGTAACAGGAACTTGTGGAGTTTCCCCGGAATGATTCAATCTAATTAACGTTCGGGGACTGGCCGTAGTGAAATACAGTGGAGGGAGCACCTATACCGACCTATGGCGACACATGTACAGTGCGAGACATGTTGGTGAGGAAAGTCGGCTACACTAAGGTCGAAACAGCCATTTGTCCAACCCGGTGTCGTTGCATCTAATGTCTGCCCGTGTTGCACTTCTTGGTCACAACATGGTCACCATATTCTCCTTCTATTTGGGTTCTACGCTTTTTTCGGCCTCTCGGGGTTCCAGTTCATGTTTTCGTCCTTAGCAAACTTATGCGCAAGGTTTTGCAATGTTTCACCGTGCTCTATCGTTCTTTCTTTTTCACGATGTGTCAACAGAAAATAAGTGCACGAGAAGGCATGGGAGCACGGTGTAGGTGTATATGCATATACCTTAACATCGACCTGTTAACGTGTTACAATAAACGTAGATAACGTACGCGACCTCTTGGCTGTCTCCCTCCCCTCTCTCTCTCTCTCTTTTTCTTTTTCTCTCTAATGTGTTGGAGTTCGGTTGACAGAGGAGCGGGCTGATGCTTTTGCATGTGCTCTCTCTTAGGTGGGTTTTTCCTTGCTCGACATCGTGTGTTTGACGATGACGCCCATGCGCCTACCGGCTTGGCAAAAAGATCGAATTACTCAACTCGATCGACAAACAACGATGTACACAAAGATATATATATATATATGCGAACACGTTTACACGTGTATATAGGTACGGCCTCACCTCCGTAGCTTTCTTGCATATCGATTCATTCAGCAAGCAGAGAGGCAGACAATATATCAGAGGTACGACGACGAAGAACAGTGGACGCTGACGATGAGAACGAGAAAGTGTGTTAGCGCTTTAGCATCGTTATATACATGTATAGCACAATAGATCTGGGCAGGTTGTGCAACGCGATATAAACTCGGACATGTTTGTCGAGCGATCAAATATACGAGTGGAAAGACTGGTGAAAAGGAGCGGAGCTTATCGATTTTTTTTTCGAACCTACCCTCGTGACCGAACCTATCCGCCATACGTATACATATTTCCTTATCACTTGTTCCTTTTTCACTATTTCATCTTTGTTTAACACTTGCCGGCCTCGTATATAAAAGCTTGCCTGAATTTGTCACAAGTATATCCCCTGTGCGTAGTAGCCTCCAAAGACCGATAGAAGTTAGACGTCCATTTGCGGTTTGTTCTAGCTCACTCGGTGTGTTTGTTGCACAACCCCCCCCCCCCCCCCCCCCCCCCCCAAAGTTTACTGTCCGAGATGTATACATATAGTCTCTCCCTCTCTGGCTCTCTTTCCCCATCCTTTTTCTAGCCTTGAAGAGCCTGCCTGACATGTATAATACATACAGAGAGATTGGAAGACGAGAGAGAGAGACGGGAGCAATCGAGGGATGAGAGGGTGAATGAGCAGTCGAACTTTTGGGATATCTCAACGAGGAAACGGGTAGAAAACTCTTTCTATCTTCAGAGCCCAGAGAGACCGTCGTCGAGATGGCTGAGTGCATTCGATAAAAATCTTGAAAACGTTCGCCTCTCTTGCGTCCGCCCGCTTTTATTCTCATACTCTTGGCGTTCATCGCTCTCGAGAGGGCTCCGTCGAGGATTCCGTCGTCGATGGTCCGGCGGGTACGTCGTCGATGAAAGCGAAGTAAAAGCAACCCCTGTGCGAGACGACAGTGAGGCGAAGGAAAGAGCCAACCTGAATTTCTTGCCCTCGAGTTCTCAGAGAGAGAGAGAGAGAGAGAGAGAGAGAGAGAGAGAGAGAGAGAGAGAGAGAGAGAGAGAGAGAGAGAGAGAGAAGTGAGCGAAAGATAAGGAGGCCGGAAGGAAGACTCGCTTAGCTATTAAATTTTTTCCCCCACCCACTTTTCCTGACGAACGGCAAAGGGTGACAGGCCCAGGTGGATAAAAAAGAAGATCCCTTTCACACAATGTTTTTGTAATGAGACGGCTGGGTGATAGTGGCCGAGGGTTGATCAGAAACTGAACTCATGTAATGGAGAAAGCTACGCGTGGATTGAAGATAATGTGAAGACTTCACTTTCGGAACGATAAAGTTTTAACTTGGACTATTATCCGAGATAATGAGAGAATTCTCTCTTCGGTGTTCGCTATCGGTCCCTGTCCAACGTCGTATAGATGACTCGAGGTTTTTTTTTTAATGCGAGATATCGATCAGCGAGTAGCCACGCGAGATGGTGGTCCTCCCGCTTCCTTCTCTGCTCCCTTCATCCTATATCGCCCACTTTGATGGAAACCCTCCTCATAGTCATCCCATCATGGAACACTCGAACGCGTACTGTTGATGTTAAAGCCGATGAGGAGGGTTGACCTTTCGCCTGATAGCTGGAAGACCCATCCTGCCAACCCCTGGATGATCATCGCATGCTTCAAAGGCTACAGACATCGGCCCTGGGATTAGTCAAGGACGTAGTCAGGGCCGAACAGCTAGGGCCCGCTTCTTCCATCCAACATATCCGTAAAATCTCACCTACAGAGTTAGTCAATAACTGTTGAGTTGCCAATATACTGAACCGCTCATCTTGCTGGGTAAAATGCAATAAAATACCGCAGGGACCTCATCTGATCATACTCGAACAGGTACAGAGGGAGGTACAGATGGGGGATGGCTGATTGCGAGGGTTGTGGCGGCTCACGGCTTCTTCATATCGTATAAATCCACGACTCTCTTCACGATCTAATTCCTTTTAATGCCATAGCCACCTCTCTCTCCAAATGGCACAGATTCATAGGTTTAGCAGGCAACTCGCGGAGTGCAAGCCAGATTCATCGATGCTTCAAACATCATTTATTCTTCATGTAGCTTTGGAACAATCTACGACCTATCCGCAGTGTGGACTGGAAACAGAGGCTCAAATCCGATTTGTGGAATATAAACTTTATTACGATATGGTTGGTGCACGGTTGTGCGCATTGATCATACCCGCTCTTTGGGTAGAGTAAAAGTATTTTCAGATGTTTTCCGTGGAAAGCTCAATAGCCGCGAACAAATCTCGTTCATCACTTTCGATCACTTTTGTTAGGCTTATCCTACACGAAGAGAATTTTATACGAATTTTTCGAAATTTCGTCTGTATTTCGTGGTAGCGTGGTAGGATATTCAAATTATGCTAATTTCCACGATGACGCACAGTTGTTCTTTGGAGAGCGAGAACGTTTGAGGGGAAACTATATATAATTCATGAAAATTCTATCGAAATTTTATCATTTTATCGTACTGTAATGTCCAATTAAAAGGTACAAATTATTACTGAAATATTTCCAGCTTATAAATTAGTCTCTGCTCCCATCCTCATACCCCTTTCCAATTAATAGTGCTTATTAATAGTACCAATGAAGGAATACAAAATTTCTAAATATATATGTGGGTATGGTGATAGCATGCGATCGACGTAATTCATATAATTACTAATTAATTGGTAAAAAATTTTTAAATTTGTAAATGGATAATTTTCTATATACTATGGTTATAAAATTTATATATGCCGCTATAAAAATTCACATTTTTAACATCGATTCTCTCAACAATGACAACGTGTTTTCATATTACTATGAGGCTATAGTAATGTTTCGCCTATAATTATTTCCGTGTACGTTCCATGAATGAAGCTAATGAATTTTTCTGTTTGCTGTTTCAGGTTGTGCATTCGTCAAGTTCTCATCACACCAGGAAGCACTGGCAGCGATCAACTCTCTTCACGGTAGTCAAACTATGCGAGTGAGTACTAGCACTGCAAACTGGACAAATTTCTCTGTACACTGTACCAACACCGTTACATACACCGAAAAGACGAAATTCAAAACGACTGACTCTACGATAACTATCTGTGCAGACATTTATTCGGGAGTCTCCAGATCCCCTATAGGGCAGTGATAGGATTTGATAGAGATGCCGCATGTAGGGAGTCCACATTGGAAACCAAGTGGATTCTGCTCTATCTCCCGATTGACGTGGTATGAGAATTTTTCATTTTGAAATTCTCAATACTTCCTGATGCCAGTTGTCAAAGATTAGTACTCTATGTTCGACACAAAAAAAATGGCGCGCAATTTAAAATGTCAGGTCATTTCGAGACACCCTTTATGTGTAAGGTCACGAGAAAAACTCGGCGCGGCGTGTCGAAACATCACCTGCACGCTTCGTGAGCGTGTACGTGTGGTGCTGATACTTTGTCAAAGACAATTACAGTGGACTTTCAAAGATGTCATTCAAATCGATTTTTAAGATATACCTTTCAAAGCGATTTATAATTTTTTAAGATAAGATTTATACTTTTTTGAGATTTAATCATTTTGTATATCTATATATTTTATTTATAAAATTCAACGTACAAAATTCAATGGAATCCATCAAGAATCGTATCGGATTCAATTCGATAATGTGGGAATCCTCTAGGATTTAATTTGGATTCGTACGTTGAATTCCAATGAGGAATCCCGATTAGATTATAATGTACACTACCGGCGAAAAGTTTCCAGAAAAAAATGTTAAAAAGTTCTCAAACGATTTTTTATGCCATTTCGCCGTTAATTGATATAAGTGAATTTAATCAACGACATTTTGAAGGGGAGGAATTCACCTTCATTTCCCTTTTTTGAAAGTTTTTTACTATTTTTTTTACGATTAGTAACCTTTTTCGAAAACGGCCATTTTTCGCTTTTTTGTTCCTTTTCTGGTGGACCCCATTTACAGACAAATTTTTTTTATGCATTTCTTTAACCAAAATCATAAAGGGGGAAGCTCAAGCGTCAATTTTGTTTTCTTTAAAGCTTCTGCGATGTTTTTTTCTAAAGATATTTTGATTTTTTTTTAAAGAGACAATTTGAAAAATAACGTCTAACACGAAAACGACAAGGATTCAAGGAAAACCTCATGATAGTAAAAAGTTGAATCGGTTTTCATTGAGTTCGCGAGCATTTTTTCAGATTTTTTCGAAATTTTTTTTTCACCTTTTGTCGGTAAAAATCAGATGATTTAATTAACGTAACTCGAGAACTAAGTGGTTTGTGGTAAAATTTCAAGAGAGGAAAAAAAATTATTTTTTAACTTTCAACGCAATAGAATTCTTTCAGATTTTTTTCGACATTTTTTTCTCGAGTCAGAAAGTGGAAACAAGCATGGGAATCCAATTGGATCCCCACGAAAATTTCAGCACGGATATAAAAATCCGTGCACGTTCAGCGTTAAATCTTTCGACGAAAGTTCGGAAAGTATGCCAATCGTATATAGCAGCGAATGAACAAAGAACGCTGAAACACCCGATGGATTATATTAGCCAAGAAAGTCTTAAAACTTTTTGAGTTAAGGCGAGGAAGGGAAAAAAATGATCCGCGCGGTCTGTTTTAAATCCCGCTCGTTTCAACATATTATCCGGCAGAGCCACGCAGCAGCATCAGCATGATTGCTCACCATTCCCACGAAGCAAAGATAAGACGACTACACCCCCTGAGGCGGGCCTTGGGATTTAATCTTTTTTTTTCCCCAACCGCGTCACGCAAGAGTGAATTCGTAGAGTCGGGAGCAATGAAGCAGTTACAGTTACCGAGGCGACCGCAGGGTGTGCTTTCCGTAGGATTGTGTCGCAGACGTCGCAGACACCTTCAACAGCCGGCCTCTGCACGAAGGTCTATGGTTGGATGCCGCGCGAATACGGGGAGCCCTCTCTCATCGCGAAAGAGACCTCACCGAAGTGTCCCATGGGTCGCCACATTGCTGTATATCCAAGCGAACGGTGGCACAGTCGTCGGTGGCAAACACCCCACTAATGACTGGCCAAACACAAATCTGCATAACGCTTGGCCGAGATGGGAAAAGGAAGAGAGGCCGCTGCAATGAGCACAACCCGTAGAAAAGGACGGACGGGTCGACGAAAGCTATAACGCCCGCTGGGAGTAAGGGAAATGGAGTAAAATGGCGTCGTCAGAAGGGGGTGAGAGGGTCAGGGAGAGGAGGAATGGTGAGAAACGGGCGGAGGGTTTATAACGGTCTTCGTTCAACTATATAGTGCTTTTTCAACGACTCTACCGTGTACTTTGTGAACCCTGCTGCTGATGTGCCCGTCGAAGCTCCCAAACTTTCTCGGGTTTGTACAAGGCCGGATAGAGAATCAAAGAGTAAGAGAGATGTGAGATAGGGACCGCGGAGAATTTCTGTCAGTTATAATTGAATTGTCAGTCGACTCTCGCGGTGTCGCCTCAAATTTCACCTGGACCATCGGTGTTGGGATAGCCGTGGCTCTAAGGGTACGAAAGATCGTGAAGTCTTCCCAGCCCACTCGGAAGTTAGCGACGCGAAACGGGGTGAAACGTAAAGTAGCGAAAGTTCGTGAACGACCTTATTGGAATTTACGAACGGCAAAGCTTGCTCGTATAGTGATTCCGTCCGAAAGAGAGCACACGCGAAAGGACTGCTGCAATATCTGCTTCGTACACTTGATGGTATATATATATATATATATATATATATATATATATATATTCAGTGTTTTCTGCTACACTTAATTCGCACAATCCCGGTTCATCCATGCGTACATATATCTCATTCAACGGCTTGTTAAATCGCACGAACGGAGTATAATATCAACGCTGTCAGGTCGCATAGTGACCAAGCAGGAAGGATTCACGCAGGACACGAAAATGGGCTTTTCACGATGCCCCCTGTGTGTGTTGTGGCCAGTGTGTTTAAGGCCAACACTGCGAGTCTTTTAATCTAATAACACGTAAATGTTCTCGTAAAAAGGGCACGTCACCGCGGAAAGTCCGTCCGGGTTGCGCGGAGAGGAAAGTTGAAGAGAGAAAGAGAGAGAGAGAGAGAGAGCCTGAGGCGAGAATAGGGGGGAGGCTCTATAAAAGCAAAAGAGGAACCGCACTCGTCCTGCCGCAAAATCCTCACTATACCAGCAGGAACATTTGCGTAAAAGGTTCGCGGTACAGGTTGCCATGGAGAATCTCTCGTGAACCTCTTCACTCGTTGGCTAGTTTCCCTCGTTGGCAAATACGAAATGGGGCTTTCAATGATTCATTATATACAGCCTCTGTTTGCAGATAAAATTACCTTTTTCGTGAATTTAAAATTGTTTTTGAAGTGAAACTTCTTTAGCACCGTTGTGATTTGAAACTCGATGAAACGAAAAAGCGACACTAAAAAGAGACAAACGTATTCGTCCATAGCATTTAGCATGCGAGAGAATGAGATAGAATGCAGAAATACAGTGTTTCCCAGTGTTTCCTATTGTCTTCGTCTCCTCTTTGTGTGGTGCTTCGTAGCCTCCCCACTCTTCTCTACCAAGGGTTGTATATATGTGTACTTGTGTGCGCCTGCGTATTGCCGAGCCGAGCCGAGAGAAAAAGCGTCGTATAGTGAGTATAGTATCTATATCTATATTCCCCTGCCTAATACTTGCTCCGGTCCAAGCATTCTACGTGTGTATGTTTGTACGTGTGGTAGTACGTGTGTGTGCGCCTGCGTGTTACGAATCCTTGGGAAAAGGCGTCATAGCCAGCGTGGTGTGTTGTTTTTGTGAACGTTTGTGTATATTTTTATCATTCTTTCATTTTAATAACAAAGTTTTCAAGTATGCCGAAAAATAATGCCGAAAAGTGTCGCGAGTATCGGGAGAAAAAAAATAAAAATAAGATAAAAAAGGTCGCAAAGAGTTCAACGGAACGTGTACGTGAATTTCGTGCACGCCGAAAGGCATTATTAAATGTGCGAAATAATATTTCTATTGCGTCCACTGTACAAAATAGTCAAAACAATCATCGTAAGTACTTGAATATTTTCTAACCAACAAATTTCGTCCTTAATCCTCACTGCTCATAGATCTCATAACCTCCATACATCACGTGTATAACCTTATTTCCCTTCTCAGATGATTTCCAAGTGGATGTATTAAATGTGCAAGGTGAAGCCTCAATTGGACATAATATTGAATATAATGATTGTGAGTATCCGAATATAAAATATACGGAATAAATAAAATATAATATAAAATAAAATAAAATAATAATATAAAATATAATATATAGGGGAGAGTGGTCCTGAGTCGGCCCACTAAGCTTTTTGTCCGAAAACAGAAGGTAAATCGGATTTCATAGCGCTACTAAGTGTTTAGTTGCGTACAGCGAACGCTTGCCTACAATTCAATGTCATTTAGGAAGGTGTAGTCTGGCTTTTGGAGTCGCAATGCAGTGCGGAGTGAAAAAGTACATCTTGACCATTTCTCAAAATAGTGTTCCTGAGTCGGGACCCCCCTGGTCTTGAGCCGGCAACCCATTTTTTTCGCTCGAATGCAGGAAAAAGCGCAGCCTATCTAAATTACGACAGGAAATGGATGAGTTTGAACGATTTAGAAGAATAAAACATGCATTTTTTGTCCAATTTTATATGGAAACATTTTTCGAGTACAATGTTGAAAATAAAAAAATATGAATTTTAAATTGAATGAAAAAAAAAATAATTGAAAAAGGGATGATCACTAGCTATCGTCGTCAGATTCGCAGTACGTGGGGCGTACTGAACTCTGTAGTGAACGCGAACGCAAGTGCAATCCACTTGTGGAGGGCTGCGAAGACTGGCGTTCTTATCGTCGTGTTTTATCTTTTGTGTCTTGCGTTTCAAATTGCGTCCCATGACTATAGAGCAAAAACACCGAAAATGCAACAAAAAAAAATAACAGAAACCATACAAAAAAGCAACAAGATAAAAAAAATTGGTGCCGACTCAGGACCACCTGTTTGGTGCCGACTCAAGACCACTACGACTTTCTATCCGTTTCACGTGATTACGCACGCGAACAAATCCGAATGGAAAATCGACAAAACCAATCCATTAGAACATTGAATAAAGAAACCAATGCACTCACTCATTTCAAATTTTTGAAATATTTACATACCTGCAGCTGCTTCAGAATGAATGACGAAAATGAAATTATGTCACAAACGAAAAATATAAAAGCGCTCACGCTGCGCAGAACAATCTAAACTGACAATTGTAAGCATAATTTACGTCAGTGTTTACCAACATGTCATACGACAAAATAATTGAGCCGACACGCACGCCATCTCTGAGGAACACCATGGTGCCGGCTCAACCCGCAGTGCCGACTCAGGACCACTCTCCCCTAATATAAAATAATATATAAAGAATAATAAGAATAATTAAATATATAATTATGAATATTCTTATTATTATATTTTATATTATATTTTATATTATTTTTATATATTTTATGTATTTGCAAAATTTACTTTTCCAATTAATTGAAAAAGCTCTCGATAACTCATCGCATATTATGAATTGCTTTACAGGCTACTCTCGAGCGGATGTACAGCCTGAAATTCCGTACTCACAATTTCGTCGAAATAAAGTTGCCCATGAAGAATTTCGCAAAAAGTTTTTGAACAATATGTTTGGTTATACGTGCTCCGTGTGTTATCGATTGTGATTCCAAAAAGATTTAAAAACACCACGCGCAGAACATGAAGAACTTTTACGTGTAATAATTGAAAATTAAAATACGAGTGAGGATATTTTACTGAGCAACACGTGTCAAATTCGGACGTAAATAGTCATTTGCGCTTAGCGACACTAAATAAACTTGGTGCCATTGCCAAACGGAAAGAAAATCTGATGCCTAATGAACAATTTTATAAGCTGATGAAAATGGCAAACAAAAAACAAAAGGAACTTTTGATGCATGTCGTTCACAATCTTCAGTTACAAAATCCCTCTCTGTTGCAAATATTTTTTACGGGCCCTGCCGGATGCGGTAAAACGTTTGTAATCAGACTATTGATGGAAATTTATAATCGGTATGCTGAAAACGATGGATTTTGCAACGCCTATATCACTTGCGCTTCAACTGGTAAAGCTGAGGTGGCTATTGATGGGACAACGATACACACTGCACTAAAGATAAGTCTTTCAAAGTTGCTTCCTTTGTCAATTGAAGTAGCACAGCAATATAGATCACTGTTTAAATACATTCGCGTATTGATTATCGATGAAATCAGTATGATTGGAGCCGAGTTGTAGTCTCAAATAGATTCGAGATTAAAGCAAATCACCGGTAAAAAGAAAATTTTGGAAGATTAGATTTAATTTTGATTGGCGATCTACGTCAACTACCGCCGGTTCGCGCTACTCCGATTTACAAGCAAATAAAGCGACAAATAACAGGCCCAACACTATGGCGAGGGTTGAAATTCTTTGAACTCAGCGAAGTGATACGACAAGCCAATCGAATTTTTTCAACGATATTAACAAAAATTGGTGATGGACAGCTGTTAGATGAGAACGAGTTGGAATTAATTGAATCACGATTTTACGCCGAAGAAGAGGCTGATAGAATTTATCCACACGGTATACGATTGTTCTTCGATAACCATTCAGTTGCTAAATACAATAATAAAGTTTTAAATTCTGCAGTCGAAAAAGTAATTTCAGAAGCAACGGATGTGTATATTGGTTGCCGGAGTGTTGAAAAGTAAACTTCCATGCGTCAAAAATTACACAAAATGTCAACAATTGATAGAGGAGGTTTGCCATATGAAATTACATTGGTTATAAATAAACCATACATCGTAACAACCAATATCGACGTGTCAGATGGATTGGCGAATGGTGCGACAGGAAAATTGATTTATATCGAACATAACGACAAAGGAGAGATAGGTCGTTTATGGCTGGAATTCCCTGGCTCTCCCAAAACTGGCGAAAAAATCCGAAGAAAGGCAGCGGCATCAATACAAAGGCACAATCTTAGTCTACTGGCAGTACCAATAGATCGGAGAACATCCTCTATATAATTAGTGCCTAATAAAACAGTGATCGTAAAACGTAATCATTTTCCACTTGTCTCTGCGTGTGCGATAACAATTCATAAGTCCCAGAGAGGTACATTCGATGATATTGTATACGAATATGATAAAACACATGCTCAATAGGTCCTGTACGTCGCGCTATCACGAGTAACATCGATTCAAGGATTACATCTCGTTTCGAAAAAAAATGATAGAAAATTTTATCATGGTCGAAGAGCAACAGTATCCACACTGGAATTGCGAGCTGAATTTCAAAGGCTGAACCTGAATCGACTTAAGACAATTGAGAAATTATTATATGATGTTATAAATACAAGGAAAGGGTTGTCACTGTTTACCTTTAACTGCCAAAGTTTACGAGCTCATGTACAAGATCTTCAATTAGACAAAATAGTATCGTCGTCGAATTTTCTAATTCTTTCCGAGACGTGGATGGATAATGACAACATTTTAGATATTGCAAATTTCGATATTGTAGTTCAATATGAAAGACCACATATAAGGGCAGGCGGCGTTGCAATCTACCATAATGTAAATGACGAAGCCCGTGTTGTCACCCCACAAATTGATATCAATGCACAACAACTAGAATCCTTGTCGGTTCAGATTTCTAAAGTGGGAGAAAGATGTGCTTGTGAAAGTAGATTAGACCATGGTACATCAGTAATTATTATGGCGATTTACATTTCTCCCAACCAATCGATAAAGACTATTATTGAATTCATCCACGAGAATTTAATAAAGTACACGCCACAAGTATCGCGGATTCTCAAAAAAGATTATGATAAAATTCCCATGATTTTGAGTGGGGATTTCAATGTGAATTTTGCATCGGATACGGCGATCCCTTTGATTGAGTTCCTCAACACAAAGTTAAATTTAAAAATATGCAGCAGTCGTACTGAATCAACAACGCGATCAAAAACTGTAATTGACACTGTCTTTCAACGATATATTGATCGAATCCAAACGAAAGCATTTGTTTCGTATTTTAGTTACCATAAGCCACTCGTGTCATTCGTCGAAATAGAAAACATGGAGTCGGAATAATAAAGTGTAAAATAACTTCGAAACTTGGTACCAGTATTATAATGAATAAACCCTGTAATTATCCCACTCCTGATACTGCATTCGTCTCATTCTCTCGCTGTTTAGATTTCGGAAAGTTTCACTTCTACTGCGTGTGAACTGCACACGTTTGGGTTTTTTTTTTTTCATGCACAACATCGTATCGCTCGGATCAAACATCACGCAGGGAACTCGCATCAAAATTAGCATTATCCCGAAATGCATAGTTTTTCAATCAGCCGCTTTTGATTCTACCTTATCGTTCTCAACGTTGTTTGCTATCATCAACTAGAGAGTTTCCGCAAATTATGGGAAGTCCCTGTGGATGCGTCCGGTCTGTAAGGTCCGCTAAGTGATGAAATTTCGTATGGCATACAGGCAAGTATAAGAGCCACCCCTAGGTTTGCCGTAAGCGGGTTGGATAAAGAGGAGGAGGGGAGGCATTTCAGGCCGCGGATTTCGACGCGTTCATCTCAGTCTTCATATCCAGGGTGAAATGCGAGTTGTGCAACATGGCTGATGTAGGGAAAGGCGAAAGGGGGGTCGGCGGGGGAGGGAGGGTGACGTCCAATCACGGGGAAGGTTCCTCGTTAAGCCGCCGAAAGATTGAATGGGGTCTCGTAACGAGCTTAGCAGGCGCGCAGTGCTCTCCCCTTCCTCTTCTATATTTCTCATTCACTTCTACCACCGACCCATTCTCTCTCTCTCTCTCTCTCTCTCTCTCTCTCTCTCTTTCTCTCTCTTTGCTAGCCTTCCGGAACCTCATTGGTTCCAGTAAGAAGGACTCTCCCTTATAACGTGTGAGAAGGATAGAGTCCTGCAGCACACCGGTTTCCCCGTTTTCGATACAGAACTGCCGGAGGGTAATTCGATTTGGTCGCGTTCGCTAACCCACCCTTTGGGCTCCGCCTCGCTTTCGCCTCTTCTCACCTTCGCCGTGGAGTTCGCGAATACCCCTGCTTGCTCGTGTCTCTCCGTTCACCCCGACATCAGGCATCATCCACCGACACTACATACGACACCCCCCCCCCCCCCCCCCCCCCCCCCCCTCCCCCGCCCGCTCTCCCCCTCCGGCACGTCGCTCGGGAAACTGCATTACATATACGAAAGACATCTCGCGACTTATACCTACGAAATGAAGATATTGATTCGCAATCTGATACATGGCTCCTGATACACGGCCGGGGGATTCCCGTCGCGCTATCATCCTCCCATCAATATACGTGAACACACGTCGTGCCAAGAAAATAAAATTGGCTCTTGCGTTCGTTGAACTTTGTGACGTGTATGGGAAAGAGAACCTGGTGATTACTTTGATATGAGAAGTGTGCCGCAAAGTTTATCAATGAGAAATGGAGAAAAAAAATTGAAATTATGGGATTTTCGAGAACTCTTGAAAGTCCTGCAACAGCGAACCTTTCTAGTTCGCCCACTGTGCACATGTTTCGCCGTGTACTTGATCTGAAGCTATTGAAACGCGGCATTTGCGCATGATTAATCCCTGTATAGCTGCCTCCTTGTTTGAGCTTTCGCCAAGGGGAGGATGAACGATGCAGAAGCATTCGGCACGCGGGGGCTGAATTATTATTCGTGTATCCTGGTGGGGTATACCAATGGAAAGCACCACATTCGCGTATATACTTACGTGGTATATACATGTATGCATGAAGGCGGCCATTCTTGTATTGGGGCGATTAAAGCGATAACGGGGAGAGGGAGGAGAGAGAGAGAAAGAGAGAGAGAGAGAGAGAGAGAGGGTGAGGAGAGTGGAAACATTCCGAGAGACTTACACTCTACCCTTGGGTGTGCGGAGATTTCAAGCACAGGAGATGAGACACATATACTGTACGGTAAAGTACAGGAACCCTCCGTCTCTCTGTCTCTCTCTCTCTCTCTCTCTCTCTCTGTCTCTCTCTCTCTCACTCACTCTCTTCCCTCAGCCTCTGCGTCTCTTTCTCTATCTCCAGTACTCGGAACTTGGAACGGAAAACGTTCGGGCCTCACTGAGCGAGCCAGAGGCCTCTTGTTTATGATTAAGGCCTGTTTAAAGCGAGGGTTGAACGTATTGTACGACTTCGCGAGTCCTATCCTAAAGCTTTCGATTATATACATGCTGGTACGAAGGAGTAGCGAGGTTCTCTCTTCCCGGTGGGAGCATTTACCGAGTGGCTCCTCGAGAACTCGAATCTTCCCTCATTCTCCTCATCTCATGCGGAAACGAGATGGGGTACCAGAACCTTGTACTCCACCTGCGTACTCCATTGAGAATGTGAATCTATAGAATGCTGCTTCGAAAGATCCACCCTTATATATGCGTATGTATATCAATATATATATGTATATATATATATATATATATATATGCACCCGATAAACACTGCGATTCAGCAGCAGAAACACAATAAATCGTCTTTTCAGTCGTCATTTTGTTTCAATCATTCTCATTGAAAAAATCACCGCGTATATTTTCCACAAATGATGAAGTAACTTTGCTCGCAGTCCTGCGCGGCAACAAAACCTTTTCTGTACCGTGCTAGGTTGAAGAGTTGATCAACTTGCGAATAAACGTAGCTTATAAGGAACATCACTTCGGTGTGCGTCTTCGATTTTGTTAAAACGCATAGTAGAGCAATAACAACCATTAGATACGATTTTTTTATTGGCGGAAAACTATTTTGAGGGGTGTGAAACTACCCCTTGGAGTGAAGCATCAAACAAGGGTTGATTTTGTAGTTTCACCCGCAAGAAGTCTACCGATTTCAGTGAAACAAAAACGGAAATTCTTATCATGCAAATGATCAGAAATACACTATGAGTACATTGAAAGAAAAACAAAAACAAAAATGAAGGAATTAACCACCCGTTTATTTTTCTTTCCCTCACTTTACATTTAAAGGGGGTACGAGTTGATTGAAACGGGTAACACCTCGATGGGGAAATTAAAGTTCAGCCTTACTTCAAGTTCTTGATCGCGGTTGTTGTTTTTATTTATTTAAAATGTATATGCTGATTCAAAATATTTCGACAAACTTCAAATT
>OZ010713.1:20368945-20426445 GCA_963932345.1 Ophion ventricosus
GGGGGAGGGGCGCTGGAAGAGAAGGGAAGGTGAATTAAGAAATGAGAGTTTGCCGACGAGATAATGACAAAAGTATTGGGAGACAGTGGGTTTTCACTCCCAAAGGGAGACGCCGAGGATCCCGTTTTCCTTTGATCGAAAGGTGTGACACTGGTGATCAGACGGCCTCGGAGTTGAAAAGTTCGTTACTTCGATTCGATAGACAACACATTAGTCTTTGGACGTTGCAACGAAATGCTCGATTCTCTCTATTCCAACACGTCCGCGTAAGATTGGTTCTGTATAAATTTAGACGAACGGTAGAGTGATCAAGGAAGCATTACAATTTGGTACGAGTACATATAAATACGAGTATCCGGAGAGATGGACAGATAACATAGACCCCCAAAGCTCTTACGCCGGATGTTCTTGTCCCTTCTTCATCTCTTTTTCTCCCTCTCTCTTTCTCTTTCTCTCTCTCTCTCTCTCTCTCTCTCTTTCTCCTCCTGGGAAGGAAATTGTCTCCGCATTAACGGAAGCTTCGGGGAGGGAAAACTGCTCCCAACATTTAATTAAAGACATTCCCTGAGTAATTCCTTGCCAACTCGTAATTGCATCGCTTTTATCCATGGCACTACCCGGTACAACTGTTACTTGTTTGGCGACGACCCCGCAAAAACACGACGCTCGCTCGCGTATCGAGAGTCAGAGCCGAAGACAGAAAGAGAGCGAGGGAGAGGAAAAGAGGTACCCGTAGGAAGAGAGAAAAGATAGCCGGAGCTCGAGGGATGTACAGAGAGAGAGAGCGAAATGACGAGAACAAAAGAGAAGATAAGAGTGAGATGCTCAGCATAAGATATAGCTGTATGCCCGAGTAAAGTTGTGTAAAGTGGGGGAGGGGTGTGAACTCCACCATCAGAAGAGGAGGAAAGAAACTGTACGAGGGTAGCAGAAACAGAGAGAGAGAGAGAGAGAGAGAGAGAGAGAGAGAGAGAGAGAGTGAGTGAGAGAGAGAGAGAGTGCGGGGGAGGTATATAAGCTCGACTTGCGCCCCCAAGCATCTCCCGAAGCGAATAAAAGTTGCTCTTACCCTCCTTCGCCTGGCTTCTTTACTTTGCAATACATCACACGCCCCATCTACCCGCAGAGGTTACACAAAATTGCTTTACCTCTTTGTAATGATTTTATAATCTTCTTATTCTATTCCGAAGGGATGTGCGTCCTCGAGTGTGGCGAGATACGCAGATCAAACAAACACTACATCGATACGGACTCATACTTTTATCGCTCGTTATCACTAAATTTGTCATACACTAAATCTATTGGAATAGTGAGGGTCGAAATATTGACACGACCAATCACTTAAAGATTGATCTACTCCTCAGAAATGAAAAATTAACGATTCGTTATTTAAAAAAATGGTGAGGAACGTTCGCTGTTTTTGAAATTACGTTTCGTACAAACTTTTACACTCCATTTCACTCCATTAGGAGTTAATTTTCGAAAAATCCTTTCTTAACACACCTCTATACCTTCTGAGGAACATATCTTCAGCGGTCTAGGCTGTGCGTTGTCTATATATCAGTCAGTCAGTCATTCAGTCAATCACGGAACTTTTGTATATTTATAGATATTTACACAATATCTCTTCCCCGTTGCTTCGCTCGAGAATGAATTTTACGATGAAACTGTATTGAGGTTTATATACGTACAAGGTTATTATTAAAAACACATTTTTAATTGAGTTGTTCGGAAAGTAATTTCGTTTTTTACCGTGAAAATGAAAAACAATTTTCTTATAATGTACAAATATCTGTTCGAATTATATATTAACCATTTTCTTTGCTTCTAAGAAACTGATTCAAGTGATTTTTGACATCCTCATTAAATGTTTTACCGTTTATTTTTTTTCTGTAAAGTCTGAATCAAGTAATAATCCGAGGCTGCCAGATCTGGCGAATATAGTCGGTGTGAGAGCATATCCCATTCAAGCTGTAGCAGCTGCTGACGAATTACGAAATTTGTGTGAGGTCTAGCATTATCATGGTTAAACATTACACCTTTTCTGTTGATCAATTCTGGCCTTTTCTTTTATATGAAACCACTCAATTTGTCCGGTTGATGGCAGTACACTTCCGAATTAAGTGGAACAATCTGATAGAACTTAAAAAAAAACAATTCCCTTAAAATCTTGCCAGACAGAGAGCATCACTTTTTTTAGCAATATTTTCGAACCAGTTTTGGCACTGGCTTGCTGTCAACGCTTTTTTTTTCCGTACACGTCACATCATTTTTTCCTTCCTTGAACAGCATTCTTACCTTGTCGGTAATGGAACAACATAATATGTTGAAAATGCTGCTTTTGATTTTCAGCAAAATAAGATAAGACATACAGCAGATAAAAAAAAATAACTGCACAGAATCAAACAATTTTTTTACAAGTAAGTCTTCAAATTTCTGCTGTTGAAATATATAATGATAATACGATCTAGAATTAAGTTGACTGGTAAAAAATACAACTCCTGCCTCTGTTGGGAAAAAAAACACAACATTACTTTCCGAACAAACCAATATACCAATATACAATTTAATACCTTTTCTGAATACCGAAAAAATTCCACTTTTTAAATATACGAGTAGTTTGATGCATACCAGCAATTTTAAAGTATATCGCGACCCTCAGTCTTTCCGAAAGGAAAATCGCGTTCGCTTAGGTACTCCTTGAGGGATCCGAATGCGACAAAGTGCAGGCAATTTCGGGAAGCTTTTATTTCCACATACCAAAGATTCAAAGAAAAAGTTTCAGCGACTTTCATGCCAACTTCACTCAAACGGGCAGACGTGAATTTAAAAAATCACAGATATCGTCTCACCGTCGTGTCTATTTCTACCGCAGCTCAATAACGTTGAAATTTTGCATCGTTGGAATGCAACGATTTTCTTTATTTCTTTATTTTTATTATCATCCAACATTTTTTTTTAAATATTAGTCCTGAATCTCTAACGCGGATCCGTAAAAATGGACAAGTGATTTTCGTAGTCTGAGTCGACCAAAAAGAAATTTTATAAATTGGGAAGAAGTAATATCGATTGCGTAACAACGATGCAAGCTTTAACATCATTCAATTTCAACCTCGTGAAACGAATATACCGACATATACGGTTTTAGAATATTTATAGCGTGTGCGTGCCGACAATTTGCCTAGAAAACAATTCGATAGATGAACATGATCCATGGCCTCGCGGTTTATCGCCAGTAATTGAAATAAACGTGTAGCTCGATTACGTACATGTATATCTATAAATGTATGTATGGAATGGGGATGAATCGTAGGGAAGAGTCAATCGCAGCCGTAGATTCCGGAAGGACGAAGACTTCAATCTCGCAGTACTCAACGATTCCCGGCAGAATGTTGCACGGCGTCTCCGGCTCCGATTAAATTCGTATACATCTGTTGAAATTAGTGAACGTCTAGAGATTGGCCAGTGAGATTGTTCGTGCGGCTAGAGCGTAACACACGAGCCGCCTCCAATCAGTAGGTAATTGCTTAATTCCGTTGGACTCGAGGCCGTACAGAGCTTCTTTCTTTCCACGGTATTGTGTGCTGCAAGGATGCAAGCAGTCTCGATGCAACATCGGGAAATGTTCGAGTTTCCTACTACCTATGTGTGTGTGTGTGATTCTGTATATAGGTATAATGCTACTGGGCAAATAAAATAGTTGATTCATGGTGTAAGGGGATACAAGTTACGTCCTTGTGTCTGTCAATGACTCTATATATCCATATTGCCTTCCGTTTTACCGAGGTACATCCAACTCCGGCTTAGACTTTCATTGGTACACGCCTCGTGGCTAATTGACGAACAGCCTGGCATTGATCGGCTTGGCATTGATGCTCTTCAGGAAAGAAGAAGCCGATTAGACCTTACCAGAAAGAGAGAGGTGGAGGGAGGGGAAGCGACAGAGAGGGAGAGAGAGAGAGAGTAAAGTGAAAAGAGGAAAAAAGAAAGACTCCATTTTCTCCATTCAATCTATCGGGCAATCTCCCGTAAAGAATTCGTCTGATAGATAGCGACCTTTTCTCCTTTCCTGATACCCTTGCATCACCCCTCCTCCTTGTCTTCGCAAAGGGCGAGAGAGAGAGAGAGAGAGAGGGTGAGTGAGTGAGACGTTTTATTGGTTTTAGCAAGAGAATTCAGTACGATCGAGAAATGTATAAAAGATTTCAAATTAAATATTTAAGATATTCGCTTGGCAATGGAGTTATTGCTTTCGCGGAATTCGCAGTCACCGTTGCAAATAATACACTTTATAGAAATACAGAATTTGTTCAAAGCATACACGATTTTTTTTTATTAGTCTTTCTTTCACTCGGTGTGCAATGAGTTGGTACTAATTCATGCAGGTGAACGAACAGCGTGGATCCATAAGTGGATTATCCCATAACTATTTCCGGAGTAAGGGTAGTCTGAGCAAAGTGAAGACCTTAAGCTTTCCGTGATTATTGCCAATAATGTACAATAGAGAAAATTAAAACAATTATCTGAGATTAATCTTTATTTAATTGACTTTCGAAACGCATTAACAATTTTTTCTCAATTCTAGTTTAATTAGTTGCTATAAATCAAATAACGAAAAATTTCAAAGTATCAACTTTGCTCGAACCCCCGGGTCAAGTGGATACGGCATAACGGCAAAGTGGATACCAAGAAAAAAATCTTTGGAAACGTAAGTTACTAACAAATAGATCTGTATAAGGTAGCGTATGCTAACTCGCACTTTTTGGCTGTTCCTTTGATGGATTCCCCAGTTTTACATAAATTTATTGTTGTTTGCATGACGTCTGCACTTCAAGAACTTCGCGTCGTCTTTTTTTTATTAATTATTAACCATCTGAAACGAAATATGCCGATTATTATATATAATGAAATTCTTTACGATCACCAGGCAAAGTGAATACGGTATTCACTTTGCCCGGGGTATTCGCTTTACCCGGACTTCCCCTACTCGTACTCGAACATTAACGATGAGCCATCTACGGTTCAGCGATTCATCGCGCCTTCCGCTAGTGGCAAAAACGATGGCGTCACACTTTTATTTTTCCCCTATTTTAACTTTTCCCAATTTGGATCGGCTGCAATTGCTCGCCCATTCTCGTTTTCTCTCTGGAACGTTACGATCGCTGACGTTCTCATCATAGCCGTCATTGTCGGTTTTTTTTTATTGTACACTTTTCATACATTTTTTTCACTTTATTTTACCCCACAAGCTCGTTTCCCAAGCGACTCGCGACGTTCGAGCGAGAAGAACGCGTTACCTCTCGACGCACTATTTTTTTTCACACACGTGGGAATTTGTCAGCCCTACGACGTGGCGCGTTACACGGCAACCCTCCTCTCATTTGCGAGGAAACAAATGGCCGTCTCGCTTTACTCCTCATGCTCACAATGACACGTACCGAAGGGACCTAAAGGTATAAGGATGAAGCTGATATCTCTCTCTCTCTCTCTCTCTCTTGCTTTTTATCTGCCCGTGGATAAATAACAGCATTAAGGCAACATTTTACTTTTCAATTTTCATTTTTCTGTTTATCCCTTATAAAATTATACGCCTTGAGTTCTTTCATCAATAGAGCCAATAAATTTACATACATACATTTTTTATCGTATTAAAAAAAAATGTTCTGCCGCAATATCTCTTCATTTTTTCATACTTCGAAATTCAACCAACAGAAAAAAATTGCCGAACACAGTTATTCGTTCTTGCACTGTTGAAAAATTTACGTAGCCATCGAGCCCGCATAGGCATTGACGAAAAAAAAGTAACAATAACGAGTTAAAAAATCCGCAATAACTTCGAGCATCATTCATTAGCTTCCGCTTCACGTGAAACACTCGGGTGTTCCCTCGAGTGGAAAACGGGATGGAATTTTATCAAGCTAATTTCACGATAGTTTGACGAGGTGCCAAGCGGAAAGGAAGAAAAAGGGGGTAGAGGGGAGAGGGGTACTCCATAATTCAAAAACATGCCTCCATCGCGAATAAAGCGAAGCGCCATATCAAGGGGTTTCCTCTCGAGAATTTACAGGCCCCTCTCTGACACGCCCTTTCCTCCTGTCCCTCTTTGCAATGCCGTTTCGCCCAGTTGTCTGGGACGTTCGTGCCGAAAGAATAACCCTTGCCACGAGCAGAGAGCCCCGAGGGACAGGGATGCATCCCTCTAACGTCAAAGTACAGATACACAAAGATGGAATAACGGGGTAAATGCAATGATAACACAGGAAGGAGAAAAACAGGCAATGGTGGTATGGGCTCGTGCGAAAAGTCGGGACATACAGGGTTTGTGAAAGGTGAAGGAGAGAGTTATAGCAGGGGTTGAGGGGGGGAAGGGGCGGGGGTGTGGACCGCTGAAAATTATTTTCCAGACATGAAAGGCGCTCGGATAAATATTTGTACTCCGGGCAGCCTGTGAAACGTTTTCCTGGCGTGCGGAAGTGCACCCGATGGTAAATAGAAGGAAAATTCTCAAGTAAGATGCCGAGAAAAGAGGAAAGAAGATGGAAAAGGGGAACGAAAACATTTTTTACGTTAGACGTGTACAGATTTCCGTGTGTAAGTTTCGTACACATCGTAGCAATGCTATTACGAAATTTGTTGCACATACGCGCACATATATATATATATATATATATACATATATAACACTTATCATGTTATCGATAGGCCATTCGTCTGCATCTGAAAATGCTTTCTCGTGGGCAAATATTTCGCAGAATTAATTTTTTTTTATTACTCTTTCCCCAAAGAAAATTCGAGAAACTCCGCACGAAGCTCCGATCGTTATACTCACTTCTTTTTCTTCCTCGCTCCCCCTTTTTTATCTCGTCATTCTCTCAATGCTTACGGGAAAAAAACGCAATCATGCCTCGTGGTATGTTAGTGATGTAGAGGGTGAGGTATGAGATGACGATGTATAGCGTTATAGACAGCAACAAACATTCCTTCCATAACACCTCGGCACTTGAAACGTGGGCGTCGAGTAGGGATAAAAGAGGGAAATCGAGAGAGAGAGAGAGAGAGAGAGAGAGAAAGGGAAACGAAGGATGAGTGGAATGGAGACGGGCGAGGGAAAAGCGAGTTCTTCCTTTTTGCGTGACGTACAGAACGTTGGATAGAGACTAATGAACCGTAATCCCCCAATAATGAGGCTTCACTGGCGCCGATACGATCTCACCAACCTCCCGCGTGCCTCTATACCTCGAATACACACATCCTCTTATACCGTTGTGCTATTATATACATGTATTATACGGAAGATTGGCGTCAAGTATAGAACGCTCAAATGCACGCTGTCCTCTCTCTCTCTCCCCCCCTCTCTCTCTTCCATTCTCTTTCTTCCCTCGATTTAGCAGCATATATAGTGAAGAAAGCTTTTCAGCACGTACACTCCACACACAAAATGAACTTGGGTATATTGCACTCTAGTGTAGAGCGTGTGTTTTTTTTTCATTTATCGTGACCGGACTTGATGATAAAAGTATAATGATCGGTTTTACCCAGTTTTTTTAGCAATATACAAGTATGCTTACGTTTATTTCTTTTATAACAGAACCCATATTTTTGTAAAGCGAAAGGTAGCTGCCTGGCCCTTGCACATTGTTCATAATTTGCCGATCGTGCTTGGAAGGCTACGTGGTTTGAAATTGATCTCGGGGTATTTTCAATGGAAACTCTAATTGTGCGTGCGGTATATTCGAGCCTGGACTATTTTCTTGTCGAGGGATCAAGCGACTGCGCCAATGAGTGTCGATCACTAGAGCTGTTGAAAGATGATGAAAGCATCCCACTGGCTACTAAATTGTGACGGATTAATTGATCATTGTTTCTTCATCGACCTTATATCTTCAAAGTTGTCTGAACTTTTTTTCACCTAGCTCAAGATTTTCATGTTCGATTTAGGATCTTTTGCGTGTGATAAACATTACATTTTTTTCAATCATCCCAAATGTTTGAACTGTTGAACCATAAATCCGTGCAGAAATTTGTTAGAGATGTTTGTTGGGTCAAGGCCTTAGGCTACTCTAGGATTTGCCCAAAATCGATTTTTTGTTGTTGTTAAAAATGTACCTTAGTACCTATAAAATTATATTCCAAAAGATGATGGGTGTGAAAAATCTCTAAGTACTCGATTTTCAAATTCTAGCGCAACCCTTCTTGATTCATGTCATGACTTTCTACTAACTTTAAACGCGTTTATCTCAAAACTACATTTTCCAAGTCGGCCGGACTCATGACTCATATAAATTTCAACCGATTCACTTGAAATTTTAACTGTATATTTAGAATTACATTTTCTGAGGCACTATGTAGGATTTTTTAAATTATATTGCATAGTTCCTTTTTTATAAACAATTTTCTGACGATTTTCTCATGGCATTTAATACTTTTTGTTTTAGAAATGCGCCATTTTGACAAAAAAAAACAATACATCAAAAAAATCCCAAATACTTCTATAGCTATTCTTATATATAATCGAAAAAACTTTAGTGTCTCATCATAGCTGAAAAATTATAGAAGCGGTTGGTCCGGCCGTTGACCTTTCAGAAATAAAGGCGTCATCGGAAAAATGCTGCGCAGTCGCCATTTTGACAGGTATCGCTGTGAAAAAATAATTTTGTACAATCAATTACGTGTATAATAAAACCCCTATTTTGTAATTCCGATTTATTTTGTGGTTTCGCTGAAAAAAAGCACAAAATATGCCCTTTTTTGGCCTCTAGAGTGGCCTAAGGCCTTAAGCTGTGAAGGAGAATCAAATGGATTGGGTTTTAGCATCCAAAACATTTTATCGTACCGCAGGCAACACTTCCTCACCGATATACTAATGTTCCAGTAAATCTTGGTCTCTATGAAACCAACCTTTAACTCAAAGATGGAAAAACAACTAGTAGATCATGTGTTCGAGTTTTGCAGAGTGACTGAATTCAATGCCGCCAAAGTAAGGAAATTAGCTTACGAATTTGCATAAAGGACGGGATTGGATCACAGATTGGTAAAGAATAAACAAATTGCTGGCTGGCATTGGCTGAAAGGGTTCGGAAAACGCAATCCTAGTATCTCACTACGTGCTCCAGAGCCAACGTCAATTGCAAGCGCAAGGGCATACAATAAGCCTCAAATGATAAGGTTTTTCGCTTTTTTTAGAGAGGACAGTGACTGATAAAGGGATTCAGGCGTACCTTCAAGAACGAAGCAGTTCACGTGTGAATTATGCATGGATAATTAATGTATCTGAACATAATTCGGTCGACGTGTAGAAAATGACATACATATGTTACTTACACTGGAGTATGTCATTTTACACTCGTCAACTTACAGGCGGTTTTTTATTCTTCTATTTTTTATTCAAGTAACTAACGTCCTGAAACTGATTCTATTTTATTATAATAATAAATCTTTATGAATATGTGCTTGACGTTAAATTCATACGACGGCAATTATTTGAATATTTATCGTTAAAGAAAAGATCTTAAGCAGTCATCTTAAGGGGGAACATCCTTTACAATGTTCAAAAAATCGATTTTTTCACATATTTTGAAAATATAATATATTGAGAGTATACTGGAAAATCGAAAAAACGAAATATGCAGTATTTACGAAATTATAGCACACAGTCGTATAGCATAGTCAAATAGCACATTATCGTATTGAAATTTTAAACGCGATTATCTCGAAACTGCATTTTCAAAACTTGCTCATGTTATAGCTCAAAAAGTTATTGAACGATCTGGCTGAAATTTTGGAAGGTTTCTCACTATAACATTATCGGAAGGATATACCGAAAGTTTTAAGGTTATCGCGTAAATAAATTACTTTTTTGGGTAAAAATTGTCGAGAAAATTATCAAAAATATAAAAATTTGATTAAAAAGCCTACGTTATTTTTAATTTAATACTTTTTTATATTTTCATAGATATATCCTTCCCCTACACATGTAAATAATCGAAAAATATTTACAATTTCTGTTTCAGATCAATAGAAAAAATCAGACAAATAGAGCACTTTTCAAGATCACACAGACACCTAATAGAATACCTTATAACGCCGCATTTTGTTTTGTTTAGAAAAAAAAAAATATTTAACACTTGAAAGTTGTAACAAGATAATGTCAAAATTTTAAAATGATGCGATTATTTTATCACCTTTAAAAAAATTCATGAAAAATAACTCATTTTCGGGCGTCTGAAGGGTCCCCCCCCCCCCCCCCCTTAAGTACAACTCCCCTACTTTTTTGTTTTCAAATTTCGTCGCACAAACCATCTATAGTTCATTCTACGAAACGTCGCATCGGCAAGACTATGAAATCGTCAAACTAGCGAAGATAAACAAACTCCATTGCCGACAGTAGTATAAATCATATTGTTTACGCGGTTTAATTCGCGCGAAGACCCTCGTAACTCGCTTTTCCGCCCTCGAATTGATCGATCGGGCGAGAGAATTCGTGTGAGATATGTTTTTGACGCTCGAGCGACCCAGGGGCTATATATATATATATATATATATATATCCGAGTTTTTGGAAAACTTTTCTTCTCGCCAGGGAAAAAGAGAGCCCTCGCCCCTCATTGTAGTGCCCGAAGTCGTGGTATGGAGTGTATATAAAGCTAGGGGGACGTGCGACGCAAGGCCGAACGCGATATTAGTTCGTTCGACGAACGTGCCGAGGCGCGGCTATAGAAAGTTTTCCACGCCCGGTCGAGCAGCCGAGAGTGTAACTCGCATAACTTTTATGACTGGCAACTTTTAGGCCGTATGATGGGCCCAGAGGCACACGAGTTACGTGGATTACCTCGAGGGGATACGCGCGACCTTATTTGCTCGCGCAATCTGGATGACGGGCGTGAGCAGGTTGGCGGGGGGGGGGGGGGGGGGGCAAGGACAGACGACGATCACGAACGAACGAACCGGAAAGTTTTAATTATGTCACGATCGACGTCTTTGCCGGTACGATAGGATCCCTTCGTCTTTGGATTATCGAATCGCATATTAAAAGAGGAACAGAGACAGACTGAGAGTTACGAGCGTAGCCTTGAAGTTTTGTTTTTTTTTTCACTTTTTGCGTCTATATTGAATCATCTGGTACAGAGGTTTAAGGGGTTACGTGGGTTTCGAAGCCAAAAAAAAAAGCATATTTTCTCCATTTTTTTTAAATATAATATTTAAATTATTTTATTCAAAGTGTTGAGCATATAAAAGAGCAATATTTCAACAATATTAAAAAAAAAATTCATCGAAAAATTTGGGAATTTCAGCCGGTGAGACCTGGTTTCCGGAGACCCCTCAAAAAAAAGTGGCCTTGTGGTGGTCAGGATAAGTCATGACAGCTTTATCGGAAATTAAAAAACCAATTTTTTTCTGTTAGTAGATAAGTATAGCTCGTGATTGGACGAAGGATTTTTTTAAAAATTGAAATTTGAATTTTTGGCAGAGTTGTATGCAAAATAGTTCAATTTTAGGTACAATTTACATTACGTATAGCGTTGTAAAATTAGTTGTAATCGAAAAAAAAACCTTCGTTCAATCACTAGTCAATGGTATTTTGAAGAAGTGCGCAAAATTTCAATAAGATCGGTGCATTGGTTTTTGAGAAATCGTGTCCACCGACTTCAAAAATAGTGTTTTGAGAAAAATGCGTATACCTGCGTCGCTCCCGGCCGGTCTTTCCCAACGGGGGGAATTCCGAAAGGCTCTCTCTCCTAGACTTTACTCCGATTGGCTTAAAACTTTGGTAGAATATTCTAGACACATTGTACTATTAGATAATAAAATTTAAAAAAAATGGATAAAAAAAAAATGTAACCCACGTAACCCCTTAAAGCCTAACACCATTGCAATGGCCTTTAAAAAAAAGCTTTTTTTTGACATTTTTTCGGACAAAAGGAAAGGTTATACAATAATAATATTCGATGAGGTTAAAGCATATATTCAAGTATGCAAAAATTTTTTTTTAAAGAAACATTTAAAAAATGGCGCCACCAGAGCTATTCTCCCGAAGCGAGTTGATTTTCGGCGCTCTGCAGCACGCAGCATAAATGGTGTAAATTTGATTCTGGAAAAAAAACCACTCAATCTTGATGTTCATAGATAGAGAAATACGTAGGGGATTTTAAGAATATTGATTTTTGTGAGATTAGCGAGTATTTGAATGAAAACTTTCAATTTTCGACAAAAAAACGGCTATCTTTTGTTAATAAAAAAATGGTTGAATTAACTCATCGAAAATCCCCTACGTATTTCTCTTCGAAATGTTATTACGAAGATATGGTTAAAAATTCAAACGCAAAAAAAAATGAAAATTGTTTGAGTTATACTGCGTGCCGTTTTGAAAAATCGTATTTCGAGAAAAACGCGTTTAAAGTTTTGAAATGTGTTATACACATGAAAAAATAAATTCGACTGTTCAACATTTTTTACCATTAATCTGCTATCCCAGGACCATAGAGCTGCCCTCTACGTTCAAATATCCTTGTTCGTCCTCTTTTCCCAAAGATTTTATCGCCGAGCGTGCCTCTTTCGCCGCATTTGTCAAAGACAGCTCGGCGCACTTTGTATCTTTCTTGCTCGCGTACACTTTTGCGTCACTCATAGTATTTTGCAAGTACTCAGAATTTGCAAAGAAATTGTCGAACATTAGCACTGCACACGAAAACGGTGATTTTAGGTTAGGTTGTGTCCTTTTTGTCGGGTACTTACGCTATACTAACTCACTTTAATTTGGAAATAATGCTAACTGAACATAAACAATTTCTAACGATATCTGTTGATGTATTAGACGTTTGAAATCAAAAGGCTGCTCGGAACATATTTTAGGCTTTACCGACTGAGCGGGGGTTCATTGGACGCACGTAGTCGTTCCGGGGCAGTCCTATGCGCTAGGGGGGGAGATCGAAATTTTGATTAAAAAAAATTCCTTCAGGGATAAAACTTTTGGCCTCATTTTCTAGAGGGTTCAAAGCATTTTTTATGCAAAAGAATCGATTTTTTTTAATTTACAGTGGTGTTTTTTTTAATTTACAGCCCTTAAGAAATTACCGTGTAGACATTTGTTGATAAGTCCATAGATCCTATCTACCTATAGGGATTTGATAGAGACGCCGCACGTACGGATTCCACATTGGAATCCAAGTGGATTTGCGCGCTATTTGCCCATTCACGTCGTTTCAGAATTTTTTATTTGACATTCTAAATCGGAATTTGTTTGATCTCCAAAATAAAAAATCAAAACCCTCTTCGTAATCCCGTGCACAAATTTGTTAGAAAGTCCCAACACACACCCACATCTGTATAAAGATTTGTTCGGAACACCGCACGTAGGATGTCCTCATTGGGATCCAATTGGATACTGCACTGAAAATTCTTATCTCGTTTCGAATCGTAAATATGTGAAAAGTCACGAGAAAAAATTCGGCGTATTAAAACATAACCTGCACACTTCGAGAGTGTGACCAAGGTTAGTGGATCCTATGAAAGTGATTATTCCGATATTTTTCGATTTTTCGACTATTTTCATACTTTGCGTGACTAGAATGACCTTGTGTTGTAGGTCGCTGAATTCGTCTTAAAATCGGTAATAATATCATCGAAAAAAAAATACATGGTTCCATTTAAAAAAGTGGAGTTGACCTTGACGTAGCTTCAGCGCCTCCACCGATAAAAAAATAGGGTGGTCCAGTATGACGGCCTTCTCGATCACTGACACTTTTGTCTGAAACATTTTTGGATATGATCAATAATTTGAATGCTATTGCTCTGTAACACTTTATGTGCCTCACCCTGTATATTTCGTTTAGAAAATTGAACGTACGGAATGCGATGGGATTGATCAAAGATAGTATTGGATTTTGTTCGACAATGTAGTAATCCTCTAGGATTCGAATTGGATTCCGATGAGAAATCCCAATTAGAATCCAATGTACGAGCGTGACGTTCTAGTATATTATCTTTTTTCCGAATAGATGCATCATGACGAGATAGGAAATATGTATAGGAAATACCATGAGATCTCGTTCGTATAGACAATTTATGATGAAGAAATGATACAATTTCACAAATGCATGGTTCATGGAAGCTCAATTTTCGCAATTAAATTGCTACTCACGGGGCTTCTCGATAACTCCCCTCTAAAATCAGTTTCTCGCAGTGGTCTACCGTGAATGGCACGACCAATAGGAAACGGGTAATTCATTAATGGTGAATGCACGATCACAAGTACATCCGAAAGCTCGAGGATTGCTGCTATTTGATGGTGAGAATTCCGTGTGTGAACTGTGGCCCCCGGGTAATCCCGGTAGTGCGAATCTGCCACATATGTGCTTTGATATCCTGAGTCCCCGGTCTCCGCGCATCCGAATACATATATATATATATACATATATATATATATATTATATATGGCAGAGCAATCGCAATGTACACAGGGAGAGTCGAAGCTCGGCATATACCGCTCTCAATGCTAGCAAGCCTGCCATTGAAAGTACCTCGCAAATCCACCTTTGAAGCTAAGAATACTGTCGAATGGGATCGAGGCTTGCCGTGGCCCACAAGGCTCTGGAGCAAAAGCGCGCAGTGGATGGGAGAGAAACGGTCGAGTCTTACGACACGGTCCTTTGTAGGGTCCCGAATCCTTTGGGAGCTTTGACGCCTCTCTCGATATGCTTAGAGCGAAATCGCTGCTCTTGGGCACTATGTGTATACGCCGGTTAAGGTTTGGATGTTTGGCAGTACAGAGAGAGAGAGAGAGAGATGGAGAGACATTCATGTACACGCGTGCAGGACAACAATGAAATTTGCTTGATGATCTCGCACAGTTTGATTGGATATCCGGAGGCCAAGTTAAGCTTTATCGAGCTATAGGGAAAGCCTTTGCCAGGTGTACGACGAATGATCGTTTCTCTCTGGTCGCCGAGATGAGGATTCCTGTGTGACGGGAAAGCCATCGCTGGCTCTACGTTACGACTCGATCGCACTGACTTTACCATCCAAGTACAGTGTTGTATTGGGAAAGGAAATGCCGTGTTTGAGAGTATCCGCAATGCAAATCAATGTTCGTTATTTGTTAAGCGTAAGGTGTGTTCTTTTCGGAATGAACGCGTGTAAATGCCATACACAAATTAAAACAATGCACTCATGTGTGATATAGAGAAACATTATCAAACACATTTGTTGCATACAGTAGAGCGTCGATTTTCCGAAACAATTGGGACCGGGCACCTTTCGGATAATCGAAAATTCGGCTAACCGAAAAGCAATATTCCGTGGGCGAAAGAATGTCGATTCTTTCAATATGATAAATTATATATATTTAAAAATACAATGAACATTAATATGATAATAATACAAATACATTGTTGGTGAATTGCAAATAACAATTGTATCATTTAATGATATAGAACGAAGTTAAAAATGTATTTAAAAATAATCAACATTCGTACATCTTTGAGTTCATATCTATTTATTTTTGAAAAAGTCAACGATTTGACAATTATTTTAGAAGAGGAAGTTGCATTGAACAAAATTCAGGCTGCGTTCCGAATCACTCCATTTCCTTAAGGCCATGTGTCATACGCCCAGCCGGTAAAAATCCTACTGCCAAGTTTTCTCCTAGACGGAACATATTTCGGGCAAAAGAAGAGAAAGTCGTTGTTCGTCGTTCAGCAGAGCGGAACGTGTTTCTTTTCTTTTTTCCCAAAAATCAACCGTTTCAGAAATCATTGGGAATCTGCAAATCAGCTATCTCTTTCGCACTCATGGCCGCTCGGTCGGTGTGACACTTGACCTTAATATACTGGGTGGATCAATAACTATTAGCACCTTGGATATCTTCGAAACTATAAGGTTCACAGAAATATTTGCTGAAATGAATTTGCACAGTACGAAAGGGGCCATCCGATAGCGATAATAGTTTTTTTTGCAGGTGGAGGAACTTCGGACATTTGAAGGTCGACTCCATTTTTTTTAATGGATCGGTATGTTTTTTTTTTCTGTATCATGAAAGAGGAGCTTAAAACGAGTTCAACGACCTATAACATAAGGTTATTGAAGGTCATAGAAAGTACAGAAAGGCGATAATACTTACAGTTTCGGTAGTAAATAAACCGGTAGTAAATACATTGTACTCGATTGACCGATTTATCGATTGTAATCTTATCATGTTTATCTCATCCTGCACACTTATTAAAGTGTCCTTGAAACAGTATTTATTTTCAGTGAAGTAAACCGTAAGTATTATCGCCTTTCTGTACTTTCTGTACCTGTCTAAGAAATGTGTAAACGTACACAATAACGTACGCATTGATATTGGTGGTCGTCATTTCGAACACTTAATATAAAACGTAGTAATTTTATTTATTACCGAAACTGTAAGTATTATCGCCTTTCTGTACTTTCTATGACCTTCAATGACCTTATGTTATAGGTCGTTGAACTCGTTTTAAGCTCCTCTTTCATGATACAGAAAAAAAAACATACCGATCCATTTAAAAAAATGGAGTTTACCTTCAAATGTCCGAAGTACCTCCACCTGCAAAAAAAATATTATCGCTATCGGATGGCCCCTTTCGTACTGTGCAATTTCATTTCAGCAAACATTTCTGTGAACCTTATAGTTTCGAAGATATCCAAGGTGCTAATAGTTATTGATCCACCCTGTATAGGGTGTAATCGTTCGAATAACTAAGCATTCGGATGAACAAAATTATTGTTCAGATAATTGATATTTTCGATAAGCCAAATCGCCATTCGGATAATTGACGTTTCGAATAAATCAATTTGCCATTCGGATAATTGACGTTTCGAATAAATCAAATCGCCATTCGGATAATTGACGTTTCGGATAACTGACGTTCGAATAATCGACGCTCTACTGTATTTTCAAACACTCGAACTGTATTATACTTTAACACACTATTGCTGTCATATTCAAAAGATGCAAAACGTTCAAATGCAGACATTTACACGTTTAGATATCAGACGTGTCTTAGAAAATGCATTTATGTATGTTGCAATAAAATCAAGTGCATCTTCTGCGCATTTGTAAACAGCGGATCCGCATTAAGTATATTAAAATTTGCATGTTAATTTTAATATATTTCATACTAACATGACATATTAATGTCAAGGTACTTAATACGTATTTGACTGGAGTTAATCGAAGAAGGCTTGTTAATTTAAATATGACGATTGAAAATCGTAATATAACAACCGGTCGAAGTTTTATCGTTGTAGGATAGTTGGCGATGCCTTGGTCATGCGAAGCGCCTCGCTCGAAGTCTCCTGGCGGATTATTGGCGATATACATACGGGTAATGTATTCCCGGCCAAAACATTGCTATTTCCTGACAAGCTAATGTTGATATTAAAAAACCACGAACCATCTCCTTTACTCTTTGTCTTATCAAATAATTTGGTTATTCGTTATGTTCAGATTAATACTCGTTGTAATACCATTATTTATGATGAGCATTTGTATTCTCGTAGATTATTATCGATGAAAAAAAATGCTTGTAATTGTGAATATAATTACAACAGATTTATTAGTTTCATCCTAATCAATTATAAATATCTTTGATGAGGTAAAAAGCAAAGCAGCTTCAGACAGTTCTTAAAGCTTCACTTTTCAGGAAATATCAATGTTCTGGCCGGCTATACATTACGTGAAAGTGTATTTGCTCGCAATGTAGGGGAAGGTGGAGCACAGTGTGTCACTTTTTTTCTATCAAATTTTTACTCTTACCAAAGTAGTCTGATTAGAAACAAAAAAGGTCATAACCGATTTTATAGACCTTTGAGCCCATAATAAAACTATCATGTTTTTTGCAAAAAAATTAAAAATCCCAAAATAATAGGATCGAAAAAAATTTGCGGATTGGTTCATTGTGCCCCACGAGTGGGGTACAATGTGTCAGATAGGTGGATACAGTGTGTCAAGTGCTGCGAAACGTAGAGTACAACGAGCCGGTTGAAACTCTTATATTTACCTAACATATATAATAGATTTTCATACATGCCGATAATTTCACAACGGGTATTATTTGCTAATAACATTGGGAGTCGACTCATTGTGCCCCACAATTCGGTGACACACTGTACCCTACTAGTAAAATATTTGATAATTGATGAAAATAACTATTAGTTAAACTACGAATGGGAAAACACAAATCACTCAGTGCATCATAAATAATAAAACTATCGATTAGGACCGAAAACCCGAGCCTCTACAGTAAGTGTCGTTATATTTTACGTTTTCCCGACGAGCGAAATATTTTTTTTCCAAGCCTCAAATCAATTTTTAATTTTTAATGATTCTTTGTGAGTTTGTTCGGGTTTGTTTGGGTTCGACTTTCGACTTTCTTTTAGGCCTGACGAAACCAAATATAAATCGCGGTCCAACACATAAAATTATGAAATTTACGAGCTACAAACCTCCGAGAAATCGCATGTGGCTCACAGTGCCCCGTGACACATTGTGCCCCACTCTCCCCTATTTCAGTAAGCACATTGCAATTTCCAAACATAGAGTGTAAGCCATAAAAACGATTTTGTGATCTTTCTGGTCTGTTCCATGGAAGAGCCCGATCAGGTGAATCTGACGAGGCAAGCCTGACCAAGACCCGCCGCGAAGTAGGGAATGTCCAGTCACATTTCTGCACGGGCACTTAACCTTGCAGTGCTTCTACCGACCAATGCAGCCATTAAAAAAAAATACAACGGTATTTTCGCTCGTGTTCGGAATTCACGTTGCGTTGCAAGGATCGCCCCTTATAAGTCTTGGCTTTTAGAGATGACGCGTGCAAGCTCTTCGCTCGGAGCAGAAACGCCGAGAGGAAGAAGAAGACGCAACGGGGCGTATGGAACATATCACTCGCGCGGTTTCTTCCCGTGCAGGTGTTCCGTATCCCGTTGAGGCTTACACTTCGTAAACTCGTGCACGCCCGACGTTTGCATTGATAACGTTGAATTTAATATATCACGCGCGTAGCGCGGCGTGCCGCGAGGCGCGCGCTCGCTGTCGGCGTGGCCAACCCGACGGGAGTGCCAGACCAGAAGCTTGCGCGCGAGAGATTTTCCGTATACGCGTCGTCTCTGTTACTGACCACCTGTTGCCACCCCCGCGCACGGAACACCACCACCACCACCACCACGCTGTACATTTGTATTTCAGGCATGGGCGGATCTCGTCCCTTGCGACCGCGACCACCCAATTGTCCCCCGAAAAAAAAAAGAAACATTCTTGGCTTCGGTACAAACATTGGAAGCTAATTGTGCGAAATTTTGAAGGTACCAACTCGAAGGGCGAGCCCTGTAAGATGGGAAAACCATTGAGAGAATATTTTTCTTCGCTGCTCAGTCGCAAATAGCGCGACTATCATTTCACTTTGGAATTCAGCCATGGTTCGAAATGAACAGCCAAGCGGGTCTGTGGGTACGAGGATTCTCGACGGTGTTGAAGTTTGCATCGTTGGAATGCCACGTAAATTCTTTTTTAAGGGGTTACGTGGGTTTCGAAGCCAAAAAAAAGCATATTTTCTTAATTTTTTTCAAACATAATGTATGAATTATTTTATTCAAAATATTAAGCACATAAAAGAGCAACATTTCAACAATATTAAAAATAAATAATTATCCAAAAATTTGGGAAATTCAGCCAGTGGGACCTGGTTTCCGGAGACCTCTCAAAAAAAAGTGTCCTCGTGGTGGTCAGGATAACTCATGATAGCTTTATCTGAAATTAAAAAACCATTTTTTTCTCTGTTAGTAGATAAGTATAGCTCTTGATTGAACGAAGGATTAAAAAAAAAATTGAAATTTGAATTTTTGGCAGAGTTGTATTCAACATAGTTCAATTTTTTGTACAATTTACACTACGTATAGCCTTGTAAAATTAGTTGTAATCGAAAAAAAACAAACCCTCATTCGATCACTAGTCAATGCTATTTTGAAGAAGTGTGCAAAATTTCAATAAGATCGGTGCATTAGTTTTTGAGAAATCGTGTCCACCGACTTCAAAACTCGTCTTTGAGAAAAATGCGTATACCTGCGTCGCTCCCGGCCGGTCTTTCCCAACGAGGGGAGTTCCCAAAGGCTCTCTCTCCTAGACTTTTACTCCGATTGCCTTAAAACTTTGGGAGAATATTCTAGACATATTGTACTATTAGATAATAAAATTTTAAAAAATGAATTTTTTTGAAATTTTCAGGCCCACGTAATCCCTTAAGGAAGCTCCGTCACGAAGGGCCGGGTTGCGTAGGCGCATAAGCAGGGCCCCCCTTTTTTTTAGTAATACGCATGTTTTTTATAATACAGTTGGATATAAACGTATTATTGGTCATTTTATACAAAAATTATTAGCTGTACAACGATCAATAAATACCGTAAAATTGGCACAATTTGACGTTACGGTACTTCATAGAGAAGTACGACAACGTTGCAATTCTCCATCTCACAATCTCCTTCGATTCCTCTGTCGTACTCATGCCACCGGACTGACGCGGATCGTCGCGTGATTTGAACTTGTTATTGTAAACGAAATTTTCGTACTTTCAAAGAGTTTACACAATATTTAAAAGATGCCTTTTTACTCTGAAATACAACTTTATTTTCTATTATTGTTGAGAAATACATGACAGGTTTCATTGATCGATCAAATTTGATATTTGATTACGATGAATCCAATTGTTCTACGTACACGTCAATCACAAACAAATCTAAGTTCAGGTGATTGGTGATTTAATTCGTGCTCATGCGCACCTAAAGTATACAAAACATCTGATTTCCGCTACACTGCCGAATCTTTACACGATCGCGAAACCTCTCGGAACTTCAAGCATTCCGACATTTTAACATCAAATATATCTTTTTACATAAGTCGTTAAGCCAAAACTTTTTTATTGTATTTGGAATCCTCATGACTTAATCAACGTTACTGTAGTTTTTTTGTGAATATCTGTTGCGTGAGTGTAAAGATATCACATGATACAAGCGTTTTGACGGTGACTATTCCAAAAGCCCTGTGTTAAAAATCCTAAGTTCAACAATTTGTATCTCTCTTATGTAGTCGTTGACCTTATCTGAAACCTTGCATACGTGAACATGGGTACTTTATCTATGATATCTCCAAAAAAAATTTTTTTCTGGAGGTAAATCGTTTGTGACGGAGCGTTGTGAAATTTTTCCAGCCCCGCTTTTCGTTGGGTTAACGCATGTCAAACAACATGCGTCAGGTCGAATATCGAAGTTCGGTTACGCATACCAAATCTTTCCCTTTCAATGATTGCTGTTCGCACGTCACGTGGTCGGTATATTTTCGAAAGTCACTATAGAAAATTCTAGAACATTGTACGCGTTTGAACTTTGAATTAAGAGCGCTCTCACAAAATCTTGATATTTGCGCCGTTTATGAAAGTTGTGTAATTTTATTATTTGCGTTGAAGAATTGAAGAATTAAAGAACAAGTATTCATTTGAACCCTTTGACAGCACACTTCCGTCACGAACCTCTGACTGTATGTGGGGTCGATCAGACCCCAGACGTTTTTCAGATCGTTGTATTTCGGTAAATATGGATTTTTTTAATTTTCAGTACAGATGTTTTTTGTAGTCAATGATCCTTATTTTATGGCCCAAAATTTATTTTTCGAGAAAAACAAAAATGAAGTGCCCAAACCCTCGTTCAAAGTGGGAGATGCGTAGTGAAAAATACGTACTTGCACAACAAACACTGGAGTCAAGGTGACCAAGTGTGCTTTTGAAGGGTCAAATTAAATAAAATCCAATTATAATATAGCATAGTATAAACACAATTATAACATTTTTCGAATCCTGTTTATTAGCAGAGTTCTGTTTACTTAACTCACTGCACTTATAATCAATAACACATTTATGAAACCAATTACAAATACTAAATACTTTTGGTAATTGCATTTTAATTCGTCTGAACGCAAATTTATTTAAATTTTCGGTTTTTGACCCGCTAAAATTTCACATAATTTACATTCCTGTTAGTTTTAATATTAAAACGCTTTCTCAATGTTATTTAAAACTCCTGGAGTATTTTTAGCCCCGTTTTTTTTTCTTCAGCAAACAATAATCAATTTTACATCGCACAAATGTTTTTTTTTGCTTAATACTTTTTTAGCTAACGTGTTTTTGTATTATCATTATGATTATTAAAATTAAAAAAAAATTTAAAACATTTATACCTGCATTTACTCTCTTTCTCATCGACTATTAATAATAAAACGTTTAAATCAAAGCGACGAAAACAAAATTATATACTTTCGGCGATTCCACGATAAAATCGTTTAGGGTTATGGCAAAAAAAATTTCACTTGCACCGTGGTTTTGTAAAACCGCACCCAAGTATTTCTTCCTTTATTTCCTTATTTTCATCATTAACGACAATGTTCTTTTGACAATTTATGTCGTAGATTTTTAAAGAGAATCCTGAAAAACGTTGACGTCATTTTTATCGCCCAAATCCGCCAAATGAATATTTTGGCAAACCAAAAACAAAAAAAATGAATTTTCGTTGTGTTCCAACGATGCAAACTTCAACGTCAAGATTCTCGCCGATTTCACCTTTCTCGCGCGTTTTACGCCCATGAGCCTTGACATTTCACTGAATTCTGTCTTTATGAAAATCCGAGCTAAAGCTCCCAATGGAAGGACTTCAGCATTCAAATGAGGAAAAAGTCTTTTTTTGCAGAAACAATTATACGGGGCCAATTTCAAAAGACTGGCATAGTAAGTGCCAAGCTGAATGGAACAAGAACGGCCATGTAAAAAAAAAAGAAGGTACGACCGTTTCAAAAACACCTTGCTGCTTCGACCTCTTTTTTTCCGGGTCCCAGGATCCTACGTGTGCATTTCAAGCGCCCCCGCAATCTTGGATGAATAGACAATTCGGAAAATCACAACAATGGACGTATAAGTGCTTGAAAAAGATGATCGACTCGCTCATAAGTGCATATTAGCCCTGGTGATCATCGGTATGATCATTTTCAGAGAATAGAGAAGCGCTATTGCCCTTTCCATTGTAATCAAAATGGTGGCTCGAGATTGGCGGTTTACCCACTCGCGGTGATGTGTATAGTGCACCGTACCTGCATCCCGTTGCACCGCCAGCTAATCTCCCAACGTAACTGGAGAACCTCGGACACGTCATTCTAGCCCGCGTATGTAACCCACCGGTCCGTGATTTAATGCACCGTCGACGCTTCCGACGCGTGTTCAGGGTGTCGGATGCTTGATTATGTAACGACGGTTCAACGCGCCGCGATCCCAAGGCTTTCGCTGTCCTAACCCACTGCAAATTCTCCCTCACTCTCTCTCTCACTCTCGCTGTCGCTCTCGTAGAAGCCTCCTCTGCAATACGGATTGCCTAACTGAGACGGACACCAGCCGTGAACAGAACGGCGTAGTATTCTAATGTGCGGGTACATATACATATTGAGTTTCGGACGACGTCGAGACTGATGAGCTCAACAAAATGGCCGCTCGATACAATCTAGGAGACGTTAATCGCTAAGTCAAGCGTACTTTTTATCTTTACTTGCGACACGACGTGCTCACACAATGGCTCCTTGATTTTACCTAAGGCCTTAGGCCACTCTAGAGGCCAAAGAACATGGCATGTTTTGTGATTTTTTTTCAGCAAAACCATAAAATAAATCGGAATTACAAAATAGGGGTTTTATTATACACGTAATTGACTATACAAAATTAGTTTTTCACAGCGATACATGTCAAAATGGCGACTGTGCAGCATTTTTCCGATGACGCCTTTATTTCTGGAAGATCAACGGCCGGACCAACAGCTCCTATAATTTTTTGAGTTATGATGAGTCACTAAAGTTTTTTTCGACCATATATAAGAATAGCTATAGAAGTACGTAGAATTTTTTTGATATGTTGTTTTTTGTCAAAATGACGCATTTCTAAAACAAAAAGTATAAAATGCCATGAGAAAATAGTCGGAAAATTTCTTTCGGAGTCGGTAACACGGGACGTTTCATTATTTTGGCACCCAAAAGTAAAAAAAAAAACGTAATTGAAAGATTTTCGTCTACCATTGTATAAGAAAAAATATTTCAATGTTCATTGCAATTAATGTTAATGTTCCAAAACCTATCTAATTAACAAGCAACTGTTGGTTTATTACTGCATTGTGCCAAATCATGTTGCATACGTCTGATTTTTTTTGTGCAATTCTTACTTTGCCCAACTTACCTCATACTCGTGCTCAACTTACCCCACTATCGGGGCAGGTTGAGCAAATATGGCCTTAGTCATTTGAGAGCGATTATCTGTCAAAGAATAAGGATAACAGGAATTTCGCCTACAGACTTTTTTTCCCCAGATAAATTTCCTATTGACCAAAGTAGCTTTTATTTTTATACGGCAGACTGTCAAGGAATTACAGAGCGATCATTCCAAACTTGTTCAACATACTCCTCCCTACCCATGGAAATACTAGTAGGTGGAGGGAGTAAAGGGAAGTGACAAGGAAGTTTGGGCAAGGTTAAGATGTGGTAACATAGGAAGAGCGGGAAAGAGAGGAAAAAAGAAATGGAAGTGTAAAATATGTAAAAAACAGAATAAGAAAATGGAGCACCTGATAAACTGTAAAAAAAAACAGGGAGTTAGTAGCAGAGAAAAGAAGAAAAGAGGCAGAGGAGTGGATGGAAACAATAGATGATGTGGCACTAAAGGAGGAAATTATAAATATGCTGGGTGAGAAAATATCAAAAGAGATATCTGAATACTTTAGGGAAATAGAGGAAGTGTGCAAAAAATATGAGTAAGGAGGAAGGCGGAGGAAAAAGAAACGGAGTACAGGCATAGATGAACAAAAAGAGAGAAATATTAGAGAGTATGAAGTACAATAATGCGAATGTAGTGATCAAGTGAATGCAGATTTAAGCGAAACGTCACGATTTTGTAAAAAAACTTTTGTAAAAAGTTGTGCAAATAAAACTCGTTTGATTAATAATTTTTATTTTTCACAAATACATTATAGTTTTATGATCAAAATGAAAAAAAAAACGATTACATTTATTCTTTAATGGCGGAGATATTAAGTCGCCTAGCAGGACCCTCTTGAGAATCCTTGCCGATAGTGGAATTTTTTCTCTATCCGGCCTTTTCTGAAAAAAAGAAAGATTTTCTTGTAAAGAAAGGTAATAGCTAAATTGTAGCATAGGGAAAACATTTTTTGTTTTTTTTCTGCAGAAATTACAGCTGTTCGAAAAAAAAACGCTGATTTTTAGCAAACTGTTTAGTTTTAACAATTAATAAAAAATTAACGTGGCATCTAATAAAAAAAATCCTATGCTACAACCAAAATAATATTATAAAGAATATGTGGTATCAATTTTATCAAAATCAATCGAATAGATCTCGAGATATTTTGTCCACCAGTTTGAAAAAAGGGTCCTATTAGATGACTTATGTTTCCGCCATTAAAACAATTTTTTATTCGTTGTTTTTAAATTGTTCATAAAACTATTATGTATTTGTGGAAAATACAAAATTATTTTATATATTTAATAGTCGCGTCAAGTTAAAAAAAATGTATACCTTCTTTCCAAACGCCAAGGTGGTGTAACCTCTTTAAAAAAATTAAAAGGCCTTTAAAAAAAAATAGGCCTTTATACAACCTTATCAGAGGCTGGATAAAAATCTACCCTATTGTAAAACCAGCAAACCCTTTAGGAGACTTCTACAGTTGGAGAGTCAATGATCTTGCAGTAATCTGCAATCTAATCGTAAAATGTTTATCTACCGCAATTTTTCATATTGCTAGGTGTAAATGAAATTGTTTTTTTTCCTTGCTTAATCATATACGCGCACGGACGATTCTTTTCCTCATATCCTGGACAACAACGACGATCCTCCAAGTTCCTCCCTTTTCATAATACGATACCGCGGATATATCCACCACACATTCACACATATATACATGCACGTATTATTCCAAGCATCCATCCGCGTTTTACGAGGCAGAACTGACGATAATAACATCTCGGCGTGGGGCTGATGTACATTTTGCAGGGTGCTTCGTCCAGCATAGTGGTAAAGTACGCAGACACTGACAAAGAGCGGCAGGAGAGACGAATGCAGCAAACGGTCGGAAACATGAGCCTCCTAAGCCCCTATGTCTTCAACCAGTTCGGGGCTTACAGCGCTTTCGCCCAGGTTGGTACTTCAGTCTCATGACGATTCTATTTTTCGCTTTTGCTTTCCCTCTCTCTCTCTCTCTCTCTCTCTCTCTCGCCCTCTCTCTCTCTCTCTCTCTCTCTCTCTGCTCTTTCTCTTTCTTACATAATACCATTGAAATGTTGGAGTAATCTGAGAAATTGGGAATTCTGACGAGTTTTATTTGATTTCTACAGCAGCAGGCGGCGCTCATAGCTGCCGCAGCGGCACAGGGTACCTACATCAACCCAATGCCCGCCCTAACAGCAGGCCAACTATCGCACGGTCTCAATGGCATGCCGAATACCGTCGTTCCACCGACTTCCGGTAAGTTCACGCACCACTCCACTAAATTATAACAATAATTCCACATGATTCTACGGCTTGTTAAAATCATTCCGGATCTCTAAAATCTTCCCACGAAATAAGCAACACAATTGATTAATTTACAAGTACATCACTTGTCTGAGCACTCGCAAACTTGTTCTACTTCGCTGATTTGTTTCTTCCGTACGAACGACGATATCACATATCCCATTCCTTCGTGCCCCTACAGTTTCACCGTCTGGCGAGAACTGTATGCTAGAAACGAAACGGAATCTAATATGAAACATTGAAAACAATTTCGAAAGAATTTTCTTGCAGAAGAACGGGTTCGATAGTCATACCTCTGGACAGACGGGGATTGTACGTAAACTCTTTTTCTCGTCCACAATCCCATGAAAAATCCATAAATCTACAGGGTAGCTTGGAAACTCGTGAAGAGACCTCGATATAGAATTACACGAAAAGAGTGCTACGAGGGGTGGGGCTGGAGGGGGCGGTGGAGGGTTGAAGGAAGCGGTAAAAAAAACTGTTGGCGAGTCTGAAGTAGAAAGAAGAAGGGGAATTTTCTTTTTCACCGATTCGTGTGCGTGCATGTGCACTAGAGTCACTCTCCCTTACTCCAGTTCCAAACGCACCCTCTCTATTTCTCATCCCTCCGGGGTGAGTTTACTCTTCTGTATTGCCGGTACTACAAAAGTTTATAGAACGTTTATCGTCGAGGACGCGGAAGAAGCATGAGCAAGAGAGAAAGAGTGGAAGCGAAAACGACAGTCAGAAAAAAAATATTGTCGGAATAAGGGAAAGGCCGAAGGTAGAGTGGCGAGAAATAGAGGGCAAGGGAGTGAGGGTACTAAAGAAGGGTGCGGGGAAAGGAAAAAAATGGTGTTTGTGTGGCTACTATAAATGTACGATTTCGTATCTTCTGAATTTGTATAGTCTTTTCTCTCTCTCCCTACCTCTTATTATTTTGCCGATCTCTCTCTCTCTCTCTCTCTCTCTCTCTCTCTCTCTTTCTCTTTCTCTCTTTCTCTCTCAATGTCACTATATATTTGATCCAGTCATTCCCCGGTTTCGACGTCTCGTACACGTGAAAGCTTCGGGCGAAATATAATACCGTTTGATAGGGAAATAATATTTTATTTCGCTTTGAGATTACTGCCGCGGTTTTATCTCAACGAACTCTACGACCTCGTTTTCCCGTCCACTAGCCCAAGGCGAGCTCTCTTATTTTATATACATATACATACAATAAATTTACATACACATGCACACCTTTGTGTGTGCATATAATATATATATATATATATATATATATATATACATAGGATAAATCTATAAATGTATATGTATACCGTTACCACACGAGAGGTCGTAACCCACATTTCTTTGATCGTTAACTCGAGTGAGTTGCGCCCTTATGTTTCATAATAGTCGATAAGAGTATGTATTCTACGTAGTGGAGCTATTTTCAAGTGGTGTACGACTTTGAAGGACAGTGATCGGTGTGCACGCAGCCGAATATATTGTCTACTTTACCCCCTTCTCGGCCTTCTCCCTTTTGCCCACTCTTTCTGCCTTTTTATATTATACCTACACCGCTTGACTATTATAGCCGTATCCCGTACGAGACACGTATACCTGTAGCTTTCAGTTTTGCTGCCCCCCCCCCTGCCTCCCACTCACATGTACGCAGGTATATTTGTACACGTATGGATGTTAAAGTTTTCATTCCACTTTGCCGAATACCGTAATTTCACTGAGTATATATATATATATATATATATATATATATATATATTTCCGCTTTCTGTTTCTTGTTCGGCTCTAAATACGAGCCGCGCGTTATGAACAGTACTATTCTTATGATCGCGACTCTTCTATATTTTGTGTTCAGTGTCGTCGATCCCGGAGCTCAAACGATATCGTCCCGGGTTAGTGACTAGAACTTTCCAAGGGATATTTGATTTTTCGTAAATTTTTTTTTTGTCAGTTCACTAATGTCACCATGGTGATAGGAATTCCAGAGTAAGGAAGAAACATTATTTCAACGTGGGTCATAAAGTACGCGATTGAATTCCACGATTGGCTATGGAGAAAGTTTTAAAAAGGAAACTTTGGAATTTGCTAACGGTTGCAATTAATAAAAATTTTGTTTCTTTTTTTACGCATCAGTTGCAACTCTAATGTAAAACCTAATTAGAATGAATCAAGATGTATTTGAATAAAGCAAGATGCGTCAAGAAGACATATATATATATATGGGGCATTCCACGCCAAATTGACCACTTTCCAGCCCGACCCCTCTCGATTTGGCTGAAACTTTAATGTTATTGTTTTCATCGTAAAATGGTTGTGTGATTTTTTTCAATTTTTTTTACATAATCACAAATAAATAGTGCATTTTTGAAAAAAACGCCCGTTTTTTTCTCAAATGCTCATAACTTTCTGTAAAATGGACCGATTACGATTTTTTTTATAATTATTATATACAAAGTATTAAGTATGATAGAATTAACCATTTCAATTATTATATCATCATAGGAAAGAGATATATTTGGAAAAAATTAAGAAAAAAAATGTTTCAATTTAAAAAACACATAGAAAGAAAAATTTGACCACGCTGGGTCTGGCGGAAAAAAGTGCTAAATTTATCATGTTAAAAAAAAATAAAAAATCAAAAGTGGCGTTCTTTGAAAAAATCGCGTTTTTTTTACAAAAAATCATGTCGAAAATGACTTGGAATATTTTTCAAATATTTTTTTTTCTTAAAAAACATTTGAAAAAGAAGAATTAAAAAAAAAGATCGTAATCGGTTTATTTTTTAGAAAGTTTTGAGCATTCAAAAAACGGGCGGGTTTTTTTTAAATTCACTACGTATTTGTGATTATGTAAAAGTATTTGAAAAAAATCACACAAGCATTTTAAGATTAAAACAATAACATATTAAAGCTTCAGCCAAATCGAAAGGGGTCGGGCCGGAAAGTGGTCGATTTGGTGTGGAATATCCCATATATCATGTGTCCCTTAAGAAATCTGCATAAGCTCGGGCCACACAAAACAGATCGAATTTCAATTTTTTTTTTCTGATGAGAGTATTGGAATGCCAAGATGGGGATTTTACAAACAATTGATAAATAATCTTGACACGTTTGAGTTTTTTTTATATCGAAAAATATCGATAAACAATGCGCTTATTTTTATTTAAACGAAGTGCCGCCATTGCTGCATGGCCAATCGGTAGAGATGCTTCGAGAAACTAGGGTAATCAGGGATCAAAAATGAAAAATATACTTTTAGTAAAATAATAAAACTTTCGTATAACCGGTTACCTTTTTTAAATGTCAAAAATTACGCAAATGGCACGCTGTGGAAAAAAAGGTCGATTGTCAACCAAAAAAAAAACAACAATTAAATCATGAGCTATTAAAAAATAGACAAACATATCCCAAAATCATCCCATCATACAGGATCGTATTTTTTAAATAACAAGCTTACGCAGACGCCCTAAAGGTGAAGCGCCAACCAGAAAAAAACGGATTACCAATAGTGCAATCAAAGTTTTCTTTATCAAGCCTAAGCAAAACTTTTTTATTGGAATGTATCACCCCCTCCCCACCTCAGAGCCGTACGAATCATATTTTTTCATATATATTTACGTTTTACACGAGCCATCCACCTTCTCGACCAAAAGTCCTCCGCTTGAGAATTACTTTTCGAAGTACAGCTAGCGGCAAGAGTTGAGGGAAAAGTGAAAATCTTACTGCCAGATTTTGCACAGATTTAAAGAGATAGCAAAATAGTACATTATGACACGAGGACGAAAAAAACTTTTTCTAACGAGTGTGAGTTTGCAGAACGAGTCGAAGGCGAGTCTTGCAATCACACGAGGTTAGAACAAGTTTTTTTTCGTTGAGTATCATACGAAATTTTATTTTACGCGGTGTGAAAATGGAGGTTTTGCGAACGCGGAGCGTGCGTAAAACGTCCATTATCGTACCGAGTGGAATAAAAGACGTTTGGGTAACAAGAAGGTGGAGGGGCTCTCTGCCGTCGTGTGATGATACGTAAAGGTTTTACAACTGGACGAACACAATTCAGCCGCGCTATGTGTAACTGATCAGGTTTGGTCATAGGTACCGGAACAGGACAGCCCGTAAATGGAGCGATACCATCGCTTCCGGCATCCCCGACGATGCCAAATTTCAATATGGCAGGCCAAACACCGAACGGACAGCCAGCTGGCACGGATCAGGGGGTCTATACCAACGGTATAGCTCAGACTTACCCGCCACGTGAGTATCAACTCGGGCGCATAGCGCCGCCCCTGCGCGTCCGCCGGCCAATCCACGTGACATTATTATTACGTAATACTGGACTCGTCTATATATTTTCGTACAGACATGCCGTAGATCTGTATATATCGTGTATGCATATACACCCACATTTATATATATATATATATATATATATATAGACATATATTCATGTATATACACATAGACAAGGAACATTCGTATCGTAGCTCCTCCTGGGCCATGCGCGGTAAACGAGCCCACCCGCTTTTGGCACTTAACAGCGCCAGCGCAATAACAACCAGTGTCATCGAACACCGATGCCTCGTAGAAAAACACGCGTACGAAACCGTGTTTTGCAATGAAAATCGAAATAAAAGAAGAAAGATTCTGTTCGATACCCGCATTGAAGGATGTCGGTCAGGTTTGCCACCCTTAAGGTGTTCCTTTCACCTACCCGTATATTTAACCCCCGATCCGTGAAGGTATTGGAGGCACCTTAATCCTGTGAACCAGGGTCGCTACCAAACCAACAATTGTCAATGAAAAAATCTGAAAAAATTCATGGTCAATCTTTAGGCTGTACTTCTCAAGGGAAAATCGGTTGTTTTTCTTGTTTTTAATATATATTTTTTTAAATTAAATAGCAACCTTCGAAGAAAATGATTTGGGTAGGACGAAAACGACCCAGATTCACGGATTGAGGGTTAACAACTAACTGATTTGCGTCCACAATTAAGTAAAAATACATTTCAGTATGCTGGTATAATTTCAAGCCACGTTACCGAACTTTCAACAGAAAATTACGACTTTAAAAATTGTCTAATTTATGCAGCACTTTATGATGATGATTTATATGATAAATCACTCTGGATGTCTGATATAAACTGCTCCGAGCATGTAAAAATGCCGAAGATTTCGTAACGATCGTAAAAACAGGGGGTCACCGAATGTTTAAGGGGGGAAAACTATTTACAATGTTCAAAAAATCGAATTTTTTCACATATTTCGAAAGTATAATATATTGAGAGTATACTGGCAAATCGAAAAATCTGAAATATGAAATATTTACGCAGTTATAGCACATAGTCGAGAGCGTACCGGGACCGCATACTGTGAACTAGAGAAACTTTAAACGCGATTATCTCGAAACTGCATTTTCAAGAACTGCTCATGTTATAGCTCAAAAAGTTATTGATCGATCTGACTGAAATTTTGGGAGGTTTCTCACGATATTATTGTAAGGATATACCTAAAGTGTTAAGGTTATCGCGTAAATAAATTACTTTTTTGGGTTAACATTGGGAGGTAATTTTTTGTACAAATGACAGCTGTTTGAAACAAAAATTCTGATTTCTGCAAAATTTTGAGTTATAAAAATTAATAAAAAATGAACGCTGCAGCCAGTCGAAAAATTCCTATGCTACGTCCTAGATAATATTATTTGGAGTGTTTGCCCCGTTGGAATCCAGCGGAAATGCGTTCTCCATTTTTTTTTAGTTTTGATTATTACCCAAAGTTGTTTCTTTGAAAATATGGGTTGCCTCTCTTTCGTGAAAATTCTTTAAGGGGGGGAAACCCTTTAGACGCCCGAAATTGAGTCATTTTTCATGATTTTTTTAAAGGTGATAAAATAATCGCTTCATTTAAAAGTGTTGACATTATCTTATTGCAACTTTCAAGTATTAACATTTTTTTTAACAAAACAAAATAGCGGCGTTATAATGTATTCCTTTAGGCGTCTTTTGCGTGATATCGAAAAGTGCTCTGTTTGTCTGATTTTTTCTATTGATCCGAAACAGAAATTGAAAATATTTTTCAATTATTGACATGTGTAGGGGAAGAATATGCCAATAAAAATATTTAAAAGTATGAAATTAAAAATCAAGTTGGCTTTTTAATCAAATTTTCGTATTTTCGACCATTTTCTCGACAATTTTTGCCCCAAAAAAGTAATTTATTCACGCGATAACCTTAAAACTTGAGGTATATCCTTCCGATAATGTTATATTGAGAAACCTCCCAAAATTTCAGCCAGATGGGTCAATAACTTTTTGAGCTATAACATGAGCAATTTTTGAAAATACAGTTACGAAATAATCCCGTTCAAAATTTCCCTAGTCCACAGCATGCGGCCCCGGCGCGCTCTCGACTATGTGCTATAACTTCGTAAATATTTCAAATTTCGATTTTTCGCTCTTCCAGTATACTCTCAATATATTATACTTTCGAAATAAGTGAAGAAGAAAAAAATCGATTTTTTCAAACATTGTAAAGGATTTTTCCCCCTTAAAAAGACATCCGAGCGTTGTTATTATCCCGAACCTGACAAACAATATTTGTACAATTGAAAAAAAAAATCACTTTCATTGCGTTCGAACGATGCAACTTTCGATAAAATTATTGAGGACGATCCCCGCCGTGTCTGACTACACGCAGACCCTCTCTACTCCGTTCATTCCCACGCGATCTCGTCTCCTTGGATATTTTCTCTTTGATTTCTTACTACGTCCTATTGGCCGGACGACGCGACGGGGCACTTTAGAATAAGCCGTCCCTTGTCCCTGATAAGAGCTGAACTTACTGAAGTGTAGATACCCTCCATCTGTCCATTCCAGCCCAGGGGCTGCACAACGGGGAGGCGACCCTCCAGCACGCCGCGTATCCTACAATGCAGGCGTATTCCGGTGTCGGTGAGTCTTCGCTCATTTATATAGGTATTCGCATTAATATCTTACAAGACTATAGATATATCTATATAAATATAAATATAACACGTTATCTCGTTAGTCGAGGGAATACACGCCCGAGCGCGCGAATAATAGACGTGAACAAAAAAAAAACAAACAAAATCTCAATACAATTATTCTATAAAATCAATGGAAATTCATATATATAAAACATTTTTTTTATATATATTATATATATATATATTTATACATATATATATATATATAAAAAAACAATAACGGTTGAAATGCCGACTTTGCAAATTACGAGCTTTTGTCGATCGACCACCTTTCTGTTGTGGGACGAAAAAGCAAAAATTAATCCATCGCGTACAAGTTTTGGGTATTTCTTTGTTTGAACCATTTTTCTTCACTATATTGGCATGAAATAATTGTGTATGGCATGCGATGGGCAAAAAGACCGTGCATTTTCCGGTGTGTGTGTGTGTGCGCTTTTTTGTTGTTGTAAAGTTATCGTATATGTATGTTGCGAAAAATATATTTGCAATTTACATTTGTCGAGAATGTATACCAATGTTCGTTTATTCCACTCGGAAAAAATATTATTTCGCCGTAAAATATCGCTACTGTTATTCAGATGAAGTAGGAATAACAATGATAATTTGTATAAAGCGAAGGGAAGAGACAGCGCGCTTTACACGCCGTCCATTAACTGCAATTTGCGAAGGAATGAGAATAACGAATCCGCTTTGTGAAGCATAAAATGCAATATCGCTTGTGCCAGCCGCGGTTGCTATGATATAATTCGAGAATTTTCCAACATGAACGCCATTAACGAAAACGGCGTGTGGTTGTTTATTTTTTTTTATTTTTAAAGAAATTATGTTTATTAGCGAGAGGCTGGCGATGATGGCGATTAATGCCTCGCTCTGCAGTCTTTTTGGGGAGAAAAAAGTATACTTTTCTCTCGGCGTTGTTACATCCGGTGGAACAAAAACGCAGGAATTATGAAAGCCCTACGGTTGAATGATGAAAAGTCACGTGGAATTATCGACCCAATAGCGAACGGATTCATTAACCGGTTACCGAATGCTCGTTGACGATTTGTTTCCTCATCGTCGTTGTCCAATCATTTTTTCCCCCCTATGGATATTCACGTCAAAACATTCAGTTATGCATAGGCGTGGTGAAAATAATATTTATGTAACGTTCTGGTATACTTTTTTTCTTCTTTTGCTGTTAAAAAAATGGTGCATTCCTGTATCTTTAAACGGACGATGTTGCAGTAAATTAAACTGAAATTTAGCAGAGTTGTGCAACATTCTTAATATGAAGGACGAGTACGAATTGCATCAAGTTCAATTATATTCTTTAGAAAAAAAAAACGCTGTGAATAACGCTAATACTTGAATGGGTCACCGCTCAGCCACACACTACCTTTTTAATGAGGTTTACTAGCTTTTCGGTAGTAACGTAAGTTAACTACAACTCAGTAAAATGTTTTTGACAATTTCCTTGAGCCCTCGTGCAAATGCCTAACGATAGTAGATTAGGAAAGAGTAGATGCGGACAACACTCGGGAGGAATCATTCAAGAACTGAAAAAAGTGCAGAGATCACTGTGGGAAAAAAGTAAAACGGGTCATAAGAGACCGCAAAGTACTCTTCAAAAAGGAATACCCGTGCAGAAATTGTCGTCGGAATTCAATTGGATTCCTATACGTCTTCCTGATAGGAATCCCATGGGATGATCATTGGATCCCTATACTAAAACGTCACCCTCGTACATTGGATTCGAATAGGGACGCGCCATGGGAATCCAATGGACGATCCAATCTAAATTCTGAAGTATTTCCACATTATCAAAGAATTCGATACGATCCTTCATGATTCAGACCGCATTCTCTACGTAAAATTTTCTCAACAAAATATATAGATATAAAAAATGAGTGGATCTTAAGAAAGTATAAATTCTAGGTTAAAAAAGTATAAGTTGCTTAAAAAAGTATATCATAAAAATCGATTCGAATCACATCACTGACAATCCTCTGTAATTATCGTTTGTTTTTTTTTTTGCTGCACTTTGACATAATATCACCACACACGTATGCGCTCATGAAGCGTACAGTTTATGTTTCAACACGTCGAGTTTTTTCTCGTGACTTTTCACATATTTTCTATTCGAACGTGGCCGTGGTAAGAATTCTCAAATGGCGTTCATCGGGAGAACAGTACAGAATCCAATTAGATCCCTATAAGAACTCCATGTGTGCGGTGGCCCGAAAAAATTACTCTAGAGACGTGGGTGCCTCTTGGCACTTCGCAATAAATTTGTGCCCGAGATCACAAAAAGATATATATTTTTCGGAGATTCAACATATTCCGGATGAGAATAACAAATGAAAAAATCTCAAACAACGTCAGTCGAGAAATAGCGCCGAATACACTTGGATTCCAATGTGGATTCCCCACGATGGACGCCCCTATCAAATCTCTATATTGATGTGGTGGGATCCGAGGACTTCCCAAAAAATTTCTGCACGGGTATTGTCAGTGAATAAAAAAATGATAACGAAAAAAAAGAATTCATTCGTACGCACCGTAATTTGGCAAATAAAAATATATAATTTGAGTGGCAGCAGGTTGTCAGAAAATACGTTTCAAAATAAAAATCACATTTCATGGAACGAAAGCGCTGATACGAGTGAAATAAAAGTAAATGGCCAAAAACATTATTTGCTCATTGATCAATTACTCGTTTCGTAATTACGGATTTCAAAGCGGGGCAATTTTTTATTTTATTTTTTCCAACACGAAACGGAAAAAATGTAGACATATATTCGCAGAGGGAAACTGGCTTGCCGCGATTTTTCGTACACGGACTGTAGGGAGAATGTGTATATATATATTTATGCCGATGACAGTTGAACAGAGACGAGGGTGCGTACGGTTGGCGGTAAAGTTACGCGAACAAAATCGGAATATATTAAACCAAATGTTTGCACGAAAATAATTAATTCCGTCGGGAAATTTGGTGAAGAGTCTCGTGTGTTTTGTACACGAGCTGCTACGCATGAAATGAGCTGTTGGACGGGAATACGCGCGGGACAGCGGAGAGTTCGGGGGGCTTGTCGGGATCGAGGGATGACGTGCACGCGTTTATCGTTGCTTCCCTCATACCGAACCTCGGTATCGCGATCCTAAAGCGCGTGGTAAAAGCTCGTTGCACGGAAATCAATCATGACCCCCCCCCCCCTCCTCCCCGCCTTGCCCCTTCATCCCTAACGGATCTGATGGTTTGAAATATTCACCAGTTTATAATGAATAATGTCATAATTGCATCGACGATGCAACCAAACGAGTACAAAAGCTGTTGGAATTTTCATCGCGACGTATAAACGTCCCGGGAGATCGCACGAATTGCATTCGCTTTTCTGCTTTCCTCTGAAGCGTCTCTTTCCCTCCTTTTTACGAACATAAATCCATCGAGCATTCGCTGCAATATTTATCTGTGAAAATGCGGACGAAATTTTCATTTGCGGTGCAGGAAAATGTTACTTTGCCAAAAAAAAAAAAAAAAACATTCGTTTTGCACATAGTGACCGATTGCCTTTCAATTTCCATTTCAATTTTTTCGCGTTATCTGCAAACAATTTGGCATCGCAAAATAGATCCGAGGGCAAAATTGTATAATTGTCTGCAATTTTTTGATTCGATAGAATACAATTCTTATTTGTACTAAATGAAAATTAAAAAATATGAATTTATCATAGTTTTTTTTCGCCTTAAGGTAACGGTAAGGTAAAATTTGAGAGTACCGAAAAATAGATCTTTTTTTAAATTTTAAGATTTAAGAATGTGCTTAAAAAAGTAAAGTCTATTTGACGGACTTCATTGTACATGTCTTTAAAGTGTATGAATTAACCATTCGTGGTCACCCTGAGTAGAATCGACCCGTCGATTCACCATCTTACCTGGAGTTTGAAGTATCCTCATACCATAAATTTTACCGTCTTCACATGTCGGAATAAATATATTTTTTGAAACGTACACTATGCTCCTATTTTATCCCAAAAGTAGCATATCTAAGGAGTATTACGTCCAAATTAAAAGTAAAAATGTTAAAAATTCACGGAACTATGATTTTTTGAGTTCAAAAGTGTCTTTTTTGCGGTTTTCTCCTTTTTATGAATTTTTTTTAACATGTCACCATTTTATTTCTTATAAATAAATTTTTTGTACATTATCTAGAAGATTCACAGTATGTTCCGTAATTTTTTTAACCACTTCGGACGGATAGTTTGGTCACAGTACTTTTTTGAAAACTGACCGGGTAGAATCGACCCAAGTGTGACCACCGCAATTGAATTTGGAAATGTGACCACGAAGGGTTAAAAAATATATCCTGCAAACTCGTGGCACCGGAGCCTTGTACGCGTAATTATTTTCGAAGCCCTTCCAGGACCTGCAGCACAAGTGCCGAAATATTGGATTTCGATAAAAAAGCGGAAATAGTTTATAACATACTATTTTTCATAGAAATGGCATATTTCATGGAAGTTTTCATTGAAAAAAAGTTTCTTTTTACGAGAAAAATTGCGTGTAAAATTATTATTTATATTTCACATGATTTGGATGAAATTTATTCTAGTTATGCTGGAAATCAATTTGAACAACGTTGCCCTTAGAAAAACGTCTATAAAGTTTTAAAGTAAACATTTCGTCCTGAAGTAAAATCTAGAGCTACAAAACCGTTTTATTTTCGCTCTTCCGAAGTAGCATCACCCCTTAACGAATCATATCCCCGGACAATTGAATTACGAAAAAAAAATAAAATAAAAAATCCTCCTATCCAAGCCAAATTTGGTCGCACAGATCCGAATCGGTAAATCTAGAATATTATTATTCCCTTTTTTTCCAAAACCACAATTTAACGCAAAGAACCAGATTTTTTCCCGCTGAATTTTACATGCGCAAGAGACACAATGCGATATCTTTCCAACAATATCCTGTTTCAGGAAAATCGACACAGGACACGTTGATCGCCAGTATTCGAGCTAACGACGAATTCAGAGAGAATTCAAATAAACGAAACACGCCAGAGCTCTCGAAAACGCGTGTGCCCATTTCCCTTTCCCACCCCTTCATCCCTATGTATCTACGATCAAACTGGACATTGCGATAACATTGAATCATGAATACTCTTGTTATCGCTCTAGAGCCTTTCCCCACTCTCCCTCTTTCAAGCCCGCACCTCCTACCCTGCCGTCACTTGCCTGGATAAAACATGCGAAATGTAATATTTACCGTTTCAACAAAGCTCTCGTTAAACCTTGGGCAAAATCATATCATTCGAAAAAGAACAGAAAAAAACACGTCTTGGCGCATATACTCGATTGCGGTTTTGTTATATTGATTTTTATCTTAAATTCAAAAGTAATAGTTTATTCATGGCATCCCATTGTCCTGCTTGTTCGCTTGATAAATGTATGCTTATATTTTTATTACCAGTTATTTTTATTTTTACTATTAAAGGTATATGTAGATTCTAGCCCCCCCCCCCCCCCCCCCCCCACGGTTTCACCCGCGATTAAACTCTATTGATAGCAAATCTAGGCCTTCTGTTTAAATAGCATTCTTTTTTTTAGGGTTGGTGAACATTTTTGAATAAGGTCCGTTTGTGGATTTGTATATCCGTTTTTTTACATATCATATGTTATTGACCATTCGATTATTATAAGGATTCAGCAATAATACGATACAGAATTCGATTCGGTACAAAGTCGATATTCTTCATAAATAAAAACATTTATAGCATTTTATTAGGATTGGTTTATTATTTATAGACAAACGACGCCTTATTTGTAAATTTTTATTCGTGTGTTTCTTCGTTTAATTTTTGCTTGTTGCTGATAACAATATATATAAAACACTCTTGAAAAATAGAAAGTTACACGCAACACCTGATTATTCGTTAAATTTTTGTTCATGTTTTTGAAGTTATTCGGATTAGTTCGTCATTGCCGTTTGTTTATTTTTAACATTTGGTTAATACGTTTGTGTGCTAGTTGATCGTAATTGTAATTAACTATATAGCATTAATGCCCATAACATAAGTTCCATTTCAGACTCTGAATTATATTTCTGCAAAAGATTTATGGAAATCGATTCAGTAGTTCTCGAGTTATAAGCTTGCAAATTTAAAGACAAACAGACATTTTTGTTTCAAACTAAAATTTTTCTACTTGTTTTTGTTAAATTCAACAATCTGCAAATAAATTTTTCGTAAAATCACAAAATGACAGGCATCGCCCTTACAGTTTTATTATACGTATATATATATGCATATGAAAGATGTTGTGATGGCGTTGAAGTGTGAATCATTGGAATGTAACGAAAATTCTTTCTTCCGTCACTTCAATTATTATCCAAAATCTTTTTCTGCAGACTTAGATGATCGACCTCCAATGAGAATCCGAAAAAAAACATTCACTGAATTTCATAGCCAAAACGTACAACAAAAAAAAATTTGGGCTTTTCAATTAAATTCATTTTCATTGCATGTTTCAACGAAGCAACCTTCAAAATCATCATCTGCGGCGGAGTTGGTGATAATTTGGACCACTATTTCGCTGCGGCAATGAATCCAAACTCGTGCAAATTATTGAAACAGTTTTATTTTCAAATATTCCCAAAATCGTTCCGAAGTTGCTCGGCAGTATTACGAAAAAAAAAAAATGTAATTACATTTGCGCGTGTTCGCGTTTAATTGAATCGGCTTAAACGACAGTATGAACGTATCATTTTCGACGCAGTTGAAACTTCTTTGACGTCCTGCGAGTTGGTCCAAATTCATCGAAACAGCCGAGTTTATCGCGAAAAAGCGATAAACCGTTTTTTTTTTTTTTTATATTCAATGCAATTCGAAATGCAACGTATCGCATGCTGAACTAAATATTATGCGCGTCTCGACGTACTGTTATCATGATGTCACGGTTTATTTGTTACTGTCGCAGCTTATCCCGCCGTCTACGGCCATCAGTTTCCTCCGGCTATACCACAGCCGATGACAGCGGTGGCCCCCACACAGAGAGAAGGTAAGTCTAAAGAGGCTCGAGTGTTGTAACGAGGAAAGAGACAAAGAAAAGAAAAAAAAAAAAAAAAAGAATTGAAAAAAAAAGAACAAACGCTCGACAGTTGACATGTTGTCATTAGATGTGTGGACTGTTAACTATAACTTTACATTTATGTACGAGTATACATACGTATATGGTTTTTCAAAACAAATATATATGTATACTCAATGAACGCTTGTCATACGTCACCCATCATGTTTTATGTACGTTAATCCATTCCCCAGTAAAATCCAAGTTCAACAAAGAATCCACCCAAACGAAGAAAAAAAAAAGAACATTAAACATCCCCGATGACGATTGAGTTAATTGTTCATAGCGTAGAAACGATTCGTGTGTACAATGGCGGAGTTCGAAAATAAAGCTATCGTTCAATCTTCGTTATGATTCGTGATTAAAGGGCGATTGAGTTGACAGTGTTGGCTATCTGCTTCCTTTTTTTTCCTCGCTTTAATTGATTTTCTCCGGTTTATTTATCCAATCGAGAGAGTCTACGGTCCGTCGGTTTGTCTTCAAGAGTCTCATTCCAACTGTTCCAAGTCAATTTTCCGTCTTTTCGAATGTCGGGGAAGGCTGCGAAAGAACTGCTGCAAATATATCGAAGACTCCTCCTCCCGATTCGCTCCAATAATGAATTAATTCGTGAACGCTTTCCCTAACACTATCTTCTATCTTCTATCTATATACGTGTGTGTGTGCACATCGGTAGAGGACTTCCCACGACAAGTACGACGATATCGAATCCACGTTTTCTTCTCCAAAGGCGAGTCACGTTGCAGCGCAAAAAAAAAGAAACTTAATTAAGGTAGTAGTCTCGCCGTAGTCACGTTGAAAAGTTTATTCTACGCTCAATCGATGAAAGCTTCGAAATATTGCGAAATATCCTTATAATTTAGGTTGTACATCTTATCAGGATGTGAAAACTTATAAAGTAATGACGCAAACGCCTAATATAACGTTTACCTAACCCTCACTTTTGTATCAGACTATCCTTTCTGGCTACTAATATGTAGATACCCTGCGTATACGGATATGCACGTACTATTGTAATCTAGTTCTAGTCTGCTCCAGTCGCTTCGTGGCGCTAGCGTCGCTAGACATTGCTTAATTTAAATCGCTATATCTCTAAAACTCGACGGTCAATATTCATGATTTTTTTTTTACCCACTTCGTCATATGTTCCTCTGTGATTGAAATTTAAAAAAAAATCTGTAGCAAAGTTTCGAAGTCATTGCGTGAGATGTGAAAATTTCCAATGCTTCCCATAAGAACACGTGTAAAACTGTGCAATCTCTGGTTGCCAATATCTTGAATACACAACGGTGAATCGTTTTGAAATTTTGCAGGTAATCACTCACCCTTTACAATGTTCCAAAAATCGATTTTTTCACATATTCCGAAAGTATAATATATTAAGAATATACTGAAAGATCGAATGAAATATTTATGAAGTTATAGCATGGACGAGAGCGCGCCGGGGCCGCATGCTGTGAACTAGGGAAACTTTGAACGCGATTATCTCGAAACTGCTTTTTCAAAAACTGCTCATGTTATAGCTGAAAACGTTATTGATCGATCTGGCTGAAATTTTGAAAGGTTTCTCACTACAACATTATCGGAAGGATATACCTCAAGTTTTAAGGTTATCGCATAAATAAATTACTTTTTTGGGGTAATAATTGTCGAAAAAATGGTCAGAAATATGAAAATTTGATTAAAAAGCCTAACTAATTTTTAATTTTATACTTTTTATTATTTTCATATTAAATAAAAATGTCAATAATTTCAATAATGTCAATAAGCACATGTCAATAATCGAAAAATATTGTCGATTTCTGTTTTGGATCAATAGAAAAAAATCAGACAAATAGAGCACTTTTCGATATCACGCCAAGGACGCCTAAAGGGATACCTTTAAACGGGGCGATTTTGTTTTGTTTAAAAAAAAAATTCTTTAACACTTGAACGTTGTAATAAGATAATGTCAACATTTAAAGATGATGCGATTATTTTATCACCTAAAAAAAATTCTCGAAAAATGACTTATTTTCAAGCGTCTAAAGGGTTTTCCCCCCCTAATAGTGTCCTGAATGGGTCCTCAAAATAAATTTAACAATCTATAGAAAAACACCTTGGCGAGACTACTACCTTAAGACGTTCTCAAATTTCGCCCAATTACCAAACTGCTCGTTTGTTTTTCCCCCTTTTTTTTAGCATTCGCGAAGTAGAAAAAAAATGTCCGGGCCGAAAATCATCGTGTCCCTCTGTGTAGAATAGCCCGTGCAAAGGAATTCGCTTAATTGAAAGGCGCTCGCTTAATCGAGAAAGCGGAACGAGGACTTCGATTGATTCGTTGTGTACATACGTATACAACGATCAGTACGGTAGTTTTTCCGTGCATCACGAAATATAGCCCGTTGGGTATACCTGTACATGTATATATCGAAAAGTGCGAAAGTGCCAGATTTCACGAAATCGAACTGAAGAACTATAGGTGTAACGAGTGTTAGATGAACGCGATATAGGATACCGGGCCTATGCATAATATATGTATATGTAGAAGCGAATCCGGGTGAGCGCCTAATTGCAATTAACAACTCGCCATTATTACAATATATACGATGCCTTACAATGAGATAATGCAAATAAAACGAAAGTTTTAATTACTTTGCCGGGGGTATACGCTCTCGTAGTTCCTCGGAGGCGACCGTTGTTACATCCGAGGATAATGGAAAGTTTACCGCGACAGCTCAGGACGAGCTTTTTCCTTCCACCCATCCCTTATACCGTACCATCGCGCGAGCTCAGTACGGCCGGGGCCCTGCTCGTTCGCAAAAGCGCCCTTGCGGCTCCATCCATCCGTTTATCCACCACGAGCTCCATTATCTTCGTTCATCTATCGGACTTTTCATTTCGTTCTCGGACCGTAAACTGCAAACATAAACACAGGTCCACCGCTCATTTTTTTCAGCTCCGAATCATTCCTTGTTTTTATTTTTTCGATTCTTTCTCGCTCCCATGGAGCACTGAATTGCTTTCTTTTCCCACGAAGAATGGCGAAGGTTGTAGAAACAAAAATTGAACAGGCGTAAGGTAATTCCGAGGTAGAGACAGAGAACGAGAGAGAGAGAGAGAGAGAGAGAGAGAGAGAGAGAGAGAGAGAGAGAGAGAGAGAGAGAGAAAGAGAAAGAGAAAGAGAGAGAGAGAGGGTGAGACGATTTTAATTCTCCTCTCAGAAACATCCCTTTCTTTGCAATCCCATAAAATCTGCTCTCATTCGCTCTTCATTCATTTTACGTCTTCAGCTGTTGCTCTCTTTTTTTATTGAAAAGCGATTATTTCTTTTTTCGAATTCGGAGTCGTTCTATAACTAGAAAGCGTCCCGTAATTCTCCATAAAAGAGCAATACTTAACAACAGTGTGCTAAATTAAAAGTAAAGCGGCGATGTAGAAAGACTTTCATTTGAAAATTTTGTCCACGTGAGAGAGCGAATACCCGAAGGGAAATTCAACTTTCAGCTTGTAAACGTCAGGCATCACCACATTGCATGATGTTACGATCGAACTAATGTTTACTGTTTTTTGGCTATTACTATATATATACATATTTATATAAATATATATATAGTAGATGATCGTGTGGTATTTTTTCGCGCTGTTGCCACCGTAAATTCGTTGTTAGGTGTGTATGTGTTTTCTTTTCTCTTTTACTCGTTTAATTCGTTATCTATCACCGTCTTTTCATCGCAACAAAATTAAAGAAATTATATATACACACACACACAGGCACATACACTGCCGGCCAAAAGTTTCGATAGACTTGTCGAAATTTCTTACCGCACTAAAAGTTAGATATGCGGACTCAAAAATAAAGATAATTGAATTTTCCAAGTGGCATTTTGAAGAGGACAAGTTTACTTTTATTTTGCTTTTTTAGAAAATTCTATACGATTTTTTTCGCCCTGGAACGCACTTTTGAACGTGGCCATTTTTCGGTTATTTTTTGGCCGTCGAAAATTAACTGCGAAGTTTGTGGAAAATTTTTTCCTGAGTATTTTCTATGGTAAACTTAAAAAGGATATCAAAACCGACATTATCGTTTTTTAGAGAGTCTCGTACGATTTTTTTTCGCCTTAGTATTGCATTTTTAGCTAAAAAATACATGTTTTATAAAAAAAACGGCTTCATCATAAAACTATAGGGTTTCAGAGGAAATTCCAAGAGGATAAAAAGTTGCATGGGTTCACACTAAAGTGGCTAGAATTTTTTCAGAATTTTTTTCGGACTTTCTTTACCATTTTTGGTTGGAACTTTGACGAGTGAAGAGACTCCACTTGGGAATTATGGGGTCTAGGACAATATATTAAGAAAGGAAATTTGTTCACATTTTCATTTTTAATTAACTAAAATTTTTCTAGACGTTTAAAATTAAAATTCTAAAAAAATAGTCGTTAATTAAAAATAAAAATGTAAACAAATTTCCTTTCGTAATATATTGTCCTAGGTCCCGCAATTCCCAAGTAGAGCATCTCCACTCATCAAAGTTCCAACCAAAAATGGTAAAAAAAATCGCGAAAAAAATTCTGAAAAATGTTAGCTAGTCCAGTGTGAACCCATACAACGTTTTACCCTCTTGACATTTTGGTCGAAACCCTAAAGGTCTTCGATGAAGCTTTTTTCTAAAACATGTTTTCTTTAGCTAAAAATGCAATACTGGGACAAAAAAAATCCTACGATACTTTCTAAAAAATATAAATGTAGGTTTTTCATATTCTTTTTAAGTGTACCATGGAAAAAACCGAGGAAAAAATTTTCCACATACTTTGCAGTTAATTTTCGACTGCCAAAAAACAGCCGAAAAATGGCCACGTTCAAAAGTGCGTACTGGGACGAAAAAAAATCGGAGAGAATTTTCTAAAAAAAAGAAAAATAAAGATAAACTTGTCATCTTTACAACGCCACTTGAGAAATTCAATTATCTTCATTTTTGGGTTCGCTATCTAACTTTTAGTGCGGTAAGAAATTTCGACTAGTGTATCCAAACTTTTGGCCGACATTGTATATATATGTATTCATACAAGTTTATTAAATTGCTCGATATTTCTTTGTGCAATTACATATGTGTTTGATTGGCAAATATTAAATATCGTGTCTAGTATACAAAATCGTTGGAGGTGCTCTCATTTTATTTGTTTTCTAATTCTATTTTACTCTATTTGAATAGGTTCACGACGTATTTTTGATTATATTTATTTATTCATTTCGATGCAGAGAATCAATGATTTTTTTTATACAAAATGTTAAAATCCACAATGTTAAAATCCACGGGACGAAGTGTTTGCGAGGGTTGAAAAGAATCGTCTTGAAGAAAAAAAAAACGACGCTTCCGCAGGGACAAAAAGAAATTGTATACAAGAGTGAGTGCGAGAAGGGAGCATAAAATTGAAGCGACGATATCGCGTGGTACACGAGGCGTTAAACGTTTGGCGTGCGCGACTTAGCAAAATTGGATTGGCGTAATCGCAGACACGTCGCGATCATCGCGCCTTGGCGAGATCGCGCAGCTCCTCTTCGTGGTGTCGAAAGTTTGTCCCAACGAGTTGCTCATAATCGTCGCTAATTGAGCCCCCTCGCGCCCCAATCCATCTCCCCGCGAGCTCTCAAACCTCATCTGTGACTTCTCGGTCAAAGTTTAGGGGCCCAATTATGCACAGGCGCAACGCTCGACGAATCGTCTTCCACTATTCCGTGATAATTTTCGTTTCCACTCATCTCGCTATATATACAGGAGCTCTATCAACGAGCTACCACCCCCCTCGTTGCAAGCAGCCCGCGCGTCTTCGCGAGGCTACCCGCGCGCGGCCTTGAATAATTCATTCGTCGGTTGAGGAATAAGGGCTCAAAGGAGAATAGACGGTAGAAGGGAGCGAAGGGACGGGGCTATAAGAAATTTTCATTAGCAAAAAGATCACTCGAAGAAATTTATTCGCGCATAACAAGCGAGTCCTCCTTGACTCGTAATTCGAGGAGATTTCATTATCATTAAACTCGTATTTTAGGTAGGAAGGCGCTAGAGTACGTATGGGCTATTTCATAGACTGATTTCTGAGAGCGGACATTTTTTGTTTTATTTAGTCGCTAATAAATGAATTTTCTGCGGCTCATCGACCGAGCCTCTTGTCAATTTTGCATCGAAACAACTATAATTCGTTAAAAATGAACGAAAAAAAAGAAGCTTCCCAGCTTTCGCTAACGAGTCTTTGAACAAAAAAAAACTTGGCAACGCGACATCGTGGAATCGATATTGATGGAAAAAAATCGTCAGAAAGTTTCGCCACTTGCCTAGGTGAACGTTTGTCATCCTTGTTAATGGAAAGGATTATTACCTAATTTCCATGCACCCCTTTTTAAAAAACACTAATCCAGTCCCTCTATAAAATGTTTTATATGCATATTGTATGGTCATCGTTTGCACCAGTATCATACCCATCGTGTATTGTCATCGCATCCATAAGCATAATATCGTCATCGTCATCATCCACACAGACTTTCCTCCCTCTCGTTGTCCATCCTCACTTATTTTTTTGTTGTTTTTTTTTGTTCTATACCTCGCCCACTCCACCGAGAACCTTTTTTTTACGTGTGTGTGTTAAAACTCCTGAAACATTTATCCCAAGTATACATCTTTGTCTTGTGATCCTCGTGTTGTGTGTCTGTACAATTGAAAGTATAAATACTCAACGTTACATTGACAGTTTTGTTAAAATCACGGGCTGTTTTAATTTCATTCAAGTCGTAAAGAACCGATTAAATTACGTAATGGCAAAATTGAACTAACAGAGAAAAAAAAAACAAAATGGAAAGCTCCGGCTGTACGAGAGTATACTGCCTTCAGTCACTTTCATTGTCCGCCTTGCATCGCAAATCGATTCATTATATATATATATATATATATATATATATATATATATGCATATATAATGGACGAATTCAATAAAAATCCGTATATTTCTGCACAAAATATATTGTGAACCAAAAACGTATCAAAATTTAATAACGAGAAAGAAAAGAGAACGCGACTCGTCCAATTTGACACGTAAGATTCAGTTCATCTTTTTTGTTTTCAATTTGGTACACATGCTTACGTACAATATTAATATACATAAGCATACAACATAAAGTCATTTTTGACCGATGTCTCGCATAATCATCAACATTCATGTGTGTCATTAGAAGTAAGCTCATAATCTCGACACGTCACTTTCATTGTCATTGTCATCAATGTCGATCAGCACTTAATAAAATGGAATTAATATTAAAAAAAAGAAAGAAAAACATTATTCTTGTCAATGAGCGACACATTTTTCGAGAAATGATAAAATTAGATAATTGTTTGCGCGAGCGAGTGCTTTGGAACGGGGCTCGGTGACTCGGTACAGCGGCAGGAGATCATTTTTACCATCATGATAATCCATCACGTCACGATCGATTCATTCGCATAAATGCATTCGAATGTTGCAAAAAAAAACGAAAAGAAAAGAAACAAACGCAAGAAAAACGCAAGAGAGACTCACCGAAATGTAAAAAAGGAAAACTCCGTCCGGTGAAGTGAAAAAAAATTGTTTTAAACAAGTCTACTAACGCTGCTAACTTGAGTATTATACTTCAAGCTTGAACGTTTAGATGTGCTCTTTATTTATATGTTAGGATGCTCTCTCGCAGGACCCGAGGGCTGCAATCTTTTCATCTACCACCTGCCCCAGGAGTTCGGGGACACCGAGCTAATGCAGATGTTTCTTCCCTTTGGTCCGATCATTTCCTCAAAGGTCTTCATCGATCGAGCAACCAATCAGAGCAAATGCTTCGGTAAGTTATTTTATTTTCAGCGAGAAGACGACGCGAAAATTGATGTTTTTTTTCGAATGGGAATTACTGGATTGATCGTAAAAATAGCTACGAGAAAAATTCGATCGACAATTTTTCGAAGAATACGAAGAAAAAAGATCGATGAACTTCCAACGTTTTTTTGCCTATCTTTGCTATAAGTGAAAAAAAAATTAACGACGAATTTTCTCACACTTTTCGTGTGGTTTTTTTTCTTTGCATGTTGTGAAATTAAAAAAAAAGACATACGATAAAATCACACGAAGGAACCAGCCGTTAATTTCAGAAGTTGCGACTAAGGTTTAGGGAAAAAAACTCACCTTGCTCACCGATTGTGCCATTACTTCTCACACGGAATATTACTTTGGTGTCCGCATTCGATTGTGTTGAAACTTATATATATATATATATGGTAGAGCATTACAAGCTATTAGATACGTTTTTTTTTATCGACGAAAAAACGGTTTCGTGGAGAGTACCATCCCTTAGAATGAAGCATGTCAAGCGCTGATTTTGCAGTTTCACCCGCTAATAGTCCGCCGATTTCAGAAAAACAAAAACAGAAACGATTGTAATGCAAAACGATTAGAAATCCATAATGGATACATGGGAAAAAAAAGGGATCAACCGCCTTTTTATTTTTCCCGTCGCCCCACATTTGAAGAGGATGCATTAAATTAAACGTGTGACGCTTTGAAGGGAGAATAAAATTAGTTTTCGTATTTTTTGCATTTTTACCGGATAACAAGCTTAAGGCCGTCTTCTAGTCTAGAGGGCCAAAATTTGGGGATTTTTCAACATGCGATTAAAAAAAAAAACAAAAAATATTTCCGTATCTATCTTTTTACCACATATTTATTCATCCTTTGACATTGTATAAAAAAATTGGCGAAAAAAAATCCATAATTCTGGTAGATCCAGGCTGGTAAAGTGGGGGTGGAAAAAAAAACGGCCTCTCCTGGTTGACATGATTCCAACCCCCCTGGTCATCTGAAGAAAAAAAAAATAGATTCTTAATTAGTAAGGATGTCATTATAGCCCCTACCTCAGGCAAAAAAAATCGCAAAATGGAGGCTGTTTAAAAAAAAGGTCGTTTTTTGCCGTTTTTTTCACGATTGTTGATTTTTTTAAAATAATTAGTAACAAAATTTCGCGATAAATCTGGTAGGGGCGATAGAGGGGTGTATAGAGAAGGTCCACAAAAAATTTCAAGTAAATCGGTTCATTACAACTTGAGATATCATGTCAACCGTCTCGAAAAAAGTAGTTTCGAGAAAAACGCGTTTAAAGATTCGAGTACAGTTTCAGGCAGTCTAAGTCATATAATGGTACATATACTTACATTTCGTTAATCGGCGATTCCCGGTCCATAAAATACTCCTTCTTCTTCAAAATCGAAGTCTTTTGATGTTTTTTGATGATGAGAAGTTCGGAGTTCAGAGCGGTGAATCCGCTGTTCATCACGTCTGAGAGCGAACGCGTGACTTTCAGGACCGATCGTAATCCCCTGGACGTCCGTTAATATTTGGAATTTCCAAATTTCCTTTGGAGGGTATATTCTTGAAATACTAAACATTGAAAATATGCAAAAAAAATCGATTTTTTCAAAATTCTAGACTAGAAGACGGCCTTAAGGCCTTATATACGCGATTTCGCCGATTTTCGAAGGTACTTTTCTAGACGCGGTTAAAAAAAATGACGCATATATTGACAACATTTTTTTTACAGATCACTTATGCACATGGTTAAGTATATGTAAAAAAAATCAGAAATATTAACAAATGGCGGAGATATAACATAATAAAGTTATAAACAACATAATAAACAATGTATTTTTTTTGCACGCGCGTTGATGGTGAAAGTTCTCGGCATCGATGTGGGTGTCTGAAAAAAAAATGAACATATTTATAATTGCATAATGAACGTATCTTCAGTGTGAACCAACAATATTATTTTTTTTTTAATTATTATTATAAAAATTCGAAACTTAAAATTTTTTTACTCTATTTTCTGTCGGTATTTTATTTTTTATATTTCTTTGTGTCATTGAAATTTTTGTTTCTGTGGTTCACACCATAGATGATGATACTCAGAATATGTTGTAAAAATTTCAAAGCGATCTGAACCTTCGTTCAAGAGTTAGAACTTTCACAAGGTTCAAAAAAGTGAATCATGGAAAAACGGCTTTGAAGTTGGCGATCGGGCGCGCCGCGCGGTATCTATTATAAATGCAATCTTACCTCATTTAATAGCATCCTGCGCTATATGTGGGGCCTTCCTCCGCATCTAAAACGTCTCCAGCATGTTTTTTGTCGTTTCTGGCGGCAATCCTTGCTTCCTTTGTTGCCTTTTCAGATTGAATTCCAGTGGCAGTAAGGCGTAATTCAAGAAATAAAAAGACAAGGCAAAAAGGCAAGAAAACAAAAGTTTTTACGCTCTAAATGCTGTAACTTTAACAATTTTTGGAATTTTTCAATTCTGTAAAGCTTAAAATATTCCTAACCGTTCGGGCTAATGGAATCAAAAATCAAATAAAAATGAAAAATTTTGAAATTTTTCGCATATATAAGGCCTTAAAGGGAAACCACCCCTTACTTAAAGTTTATTATCGCAGTTGTTTTTTTTTTAATTTAAAATGTGTTAGCTGACTCAAAATATATCTACGAACTCCAAATTGATGTTTGGAGTATAGAAAAATTCGCACAAATCGATGGTCCGATCTTGTAATTTTGCAAAAAATCGAAAAGTAATCGTAGCTCGATGAATCAAGCGGTAGTTTTTAGAGCAAACGATTGCAATGAGAATGCGCGCACAGCGAGGTTTTAAATAAAAATGCTGCGATTGAGTAGAGGAAACTATTTTTGGCCAAGAGAAAAAAAAATTCATTTTTAATATTTTTGATAAGTTCCTTATATTTTCATCCCCTAATTACGAATTCGTCATTTATTTCCTCGAGAACCCTCTTTCTATAAAAAAAAAATTCGATGCCTATAAAAATAAGTAGGGCCGACAATTTCCTACTGGATAGACCCTTGAAATTATCTAAAAGTCGAAGAAATTGATTTCGACCACTTTGACCACTTTTTCAAAAACGCAAAAATCCTGAAACTTCAAACAGCCGTAGCGGCGGTTCTATTTGAATTATAGAGACTCACAGGGGAGGGGAGTAGGGGGGTCCAAAAATAATTTTGGCAGACTTAAAGAATGCCACTTGGTTCATCCCGATATCTCGATTAGTTTGCTCGAATAGTGCACTTGAAAAATAGCCTAAAAAGAGGCAAAGGGATATGTAGCGGAAAGATCACGAAAGTCGATAGTCTGACATTGAACTTCTGCCAAAAATCGAAAAATAATGGAAGCTCGATTAATCAAAGGCATTTTAAACAGTAAACGATGAGGAAAAATATGCGTGCAGAGCGAAGTTTCAAATCAAAACGAAAGAAAAATGACAGGAAATTCAGTGAAGACACAAATTTGTTTCCAAAACGCAAAAAAAGTTTGGATATCAAATATTTTTTAATAAGTCCATATCGATGTATTTTTACCCTTTTATAATACAAATCCTCTCTTTAATACTTATCCTCTCTTCAAACGGTCACCCATTTTATTTAATTCAATGTACCCTTTTTAAATGTGTGATAAAAGAATGAAAAATTAAGGGATGGTTCATCCCTCAATTTTTCATTCTCTCGATGTATCCATAGTGGATTTCTAAACGTTTTGCGTTAACAGAATCTTCGTTTCTGTTTCATGGAAATCAGTAAAGTGCTTGCCGGTGAAACTGAAAAATCAGCGCTTCATATGCTTCACTCCAAGGGGTGTACCCCTTAAAACCTTTCCGCGGCTCTAAAAAAATACGTATCTAATAGTTTTTAATGCTCTATCATATACATGTGTTTCAAGAATTTTTTCGTTGTCCATTTTGCATTATTCATTAACTGCATAAATTGCATAACTATCTGCAGTATTGAAAATGCGTGTTCCCCTTTAAAACATTTGACTGAAAATCGAGAAAACGATAATACGTGAAGTTTTGAATTTTTTATCATTGGAATGCAGTGATTTTTTTCCCTCTATCATTATCGAAAATCTTTCTTAACCCTTCGTGGTCACACATCCAAATTCAATCACGGTGGTCACGCTTGGGTCAGTTTCCAAAAAAGTATTGTGACCAAACTATCCGTCCGAAGTGGTTCCAAAAATTACGGAACATGCTTTGAACTTTCTAGATGATGTACGAAAAAAAATTTTATAAGAAATAAAATGGCGACATGTTGAAAAAAAATGCATAAAGAGGTGAAAACGCAAAAAAGACACTTTTTCGTTCAAAAAATCATAGTTCCGTGAATTCTCAACATTTTTACCTAAAATTTGGACGTGGCGCTCCTTAGATATGCTACTTTTGGGAAAAAATAGCAGCATAGTGCGCGTTCCAAAAAAGATATTTATTCCGACATGTGAAGAGGGTAAATTTTATGGTATGAAAATACTTCAAACTCCAGGTAAGATGGTGAATACCAGTCCCATTCGAAGCCACGAACTATTATATATTTACGCCAAAAATTTATCGGCGGATCGATTCTACCCAGAGTGACCACGAAGCGTTAAAGTTGTAGATTTCTCACAAGAATCCTAACAAAAGTTCGAGCCTTTTCCATTGTCTAAATATGTGAAAAAAAATTTTGGGCAATTCGACAAAAATCATTTTTTACCGATAGAAATTTCGTCATGATAAATGAGTAATACGCTTTGCAAAAATTATTGAAAATAGCGCTGTCGCAAAATGGGTGTACATCTACGCTGCATTGAAAAATGGAAGCCCGGGAGGAAAACGAAAAATAAGAAAGCCCCGTGGGAGCTCTAACCCTACGGGTCGAAGTACCTATCGATAAAGGAAGATATTCTTAGCAAAGGTCGTTAAGTTCTTGCTTCGTTTTCGATCAACGTGCTCTACGCCCAGCCCGCAGGATCATTTGCTCTCGCTTATATAATTTTTGCCGAAGGGCGCAACCCGGGAGCGTGAGTCGAAGGATAGTTTGACAAAATGTCGTGGAAAAAAGCGGCACTCGATGACTACGATATCGGTTGCCGTTGATAACAATTTTTTTTTTGCGAATTCGTCCACCTGCCTGTTCTGCTTGGAACGGAAAATAAAAGATGCGAAATCCTGATGAAATTTGAAGCATCGTGGAATTCACTCACTCGAATTATTGTTTCTCTGCGTTCATTATCAACAACTAAAAAAAAAAAAAAACAAGAAAGCCACGTGTACATTGGCATGAATGCACATGCAAGGATTCTGAACAAAAAAACGGCTGGATTTTATTGACTTTGTTTAAAAGAGAGCGAGGAGAGAGAGAGAGAGAGAGAGAGAGAGAGAGAGAGAGAGAGAGAGAGAGAGAGAGAGAGAGAGAGAGAGGATCGTCGATTGTATACGCGAGATTGAAAACGAATTCCAAAAATACGAATTAGAAAAAAAAAGAACGAACGTTGTCCCAGCGAAGCTCGATGGGGAGGGTGGAAAAAATACCGTTGGAAACTGAAACAGCGCTGCGATCGGACTAACAGGTCTAAATTGGCTTCGACAAGAGAAAGGGCGAGGCAGAGTCAGCCATTTTTATCCAAAGGATAGAGAACGAGGAGGAGGTAGAGGGAGACGGGAAAGTACCTTCGTTATCGTCATTTTATCCGCGCTCCAAAAGCCTCCCTCGAGCTTGCCTGCCAAACTCGGATAACGTCGTTCGTTAAAAGTTCGACTCGTCGCTTTTTTTTCCTGCTTTTTTTTCTGGTGCGAGGGGTCGATTCTGGACCACGAGCGACATAATCCGTTTGGCCGTGTCTCTTCTCGCTGCTCTATTCTATGGTCTCCACTCGGTAATAGCATCGAGAGAGAGAGAGAGAGAGAGAGAGAGAGAGAGAGAGAGAGAGAGAGAAAGATAGAGAAAGAGAGAGAGAGACAGAGAGAGAGAGAGAAAGGCCAAAGCTCCGAGAGACAATTTTTTTATCCTCCAAATCTTATTCCTCTTCATTCTATCTAACAGGTTTCGTCTCCTTTGACAACACGACGAGCGCGCAGACAGCGATCCAGTCTATGAACGGCTTCCAGATAGGGATGAAACGGTTAAAGGTCCAATTGAAGAGGCCCAAGGAGAGCAGTAAGCCGTATTAACCCAAGTCCTAACCAAGACAAACCGGCCGGATCGCGCCCTACGTCATAACTTATAGAGTAAGTATACTTATTCTATATATCTAAGTATACTTATATACGAAAAGTATTCGTTACTCACCTACGATATCTCGGCATTCCTCTAGTTGAACCAATGGCATTTGTCATTGAGAATTTTGCTAATTAAGCATCATTCCTGAATTCGTCGTTACCAAAAGGTAACCCAAACAGACTTGCCGATTACTCTACGGGGATTGGGCTAGCAATATTGCCGTAATTACTTTTTGGGGACGATGAATTTGCGGGTCATGCTAATGGCCAAAAATTTCACCAGCGATGTGGGAGATTCCACATCGTGAGAAACGCGGTTTTTGCAAATATATTTTCATACTTATTGAAAACTCAATTTAATTTGAATACGCGACACACAAAACGTTAATTTTTATTGAATATAAATTGTGAGCAGTTCAAAAACTTGCACAAATTTTCGCATATGTTCCAGCTAAACATTGTACACGCGACACTCACTTGTTCATACTCGCTCAGTATAATTCATAAGTTTTTTCGTATGGCAATTTATTTTTTTTTAATAAATAAATATTCTCTATTTATGGTAATGAATAATTAATTGGATTATTTTTATATTTAATTAATATTCAAATAATGACGTATGGCAATTTATTTTTAAAAAATAAATAAATATTCTTTATTTATGGCAATCAATAATTCATTGTATTATTGTAATATTTAATTAATATTCAAATAATGACAATAATTCATAATCAATAATATTCTTACTTGAAAGTTAGAGTATGATATTAATTTCCTATTATTCTACAAGGAGAACACGTGCGATAATCGTTCGTATTTCTATACTCTAGAAGAATTTACGTATCGTACAAAAAGATTTCTGAGGTAAAAGATCCCCCAAGTTCAATTCCTGAATGTTCATCTAGAAATTTACGAATGTTTTGCCGCCGCGTGGCAACGTCGAGATTAAGCTAAAATGCTCATGGAATCGAATTTTTAAAAACGAACACGTAGACTCACACTTTGCAGGAATGCAATCATAAACAGGATCTTTTATCTCGTATCATTGTTATTAACGAAAAATCATGAATTTTACACGATTAAAAGCTCCGAAACTTTTTCTCAGCCTATAAAACTATGTGTTATTTTTCCATGCTGTTCAGACGATGTCGTACGACAACGCAAGCCCATTGGACGCTCGAAGATCAGGATTTACGAGCTCGAATCACCGCAACAACGCTCTCCACCGTAACAACCTAGTCTACTAGTTAGTTAATTCTTTAGAGATTAATTAGAGTGTTGGCCGAACTGAACAAGGGAGAGAGGGAGAGCAAGAAAGGATAAAAGAAAGACGGAGCGGAGTGAAAATTAACGAACAAACAAATATACAAAGTGAAGAAAGAAGAGCTCGCCGTTGGTAGAAAAACAGCTAAAGGAAAAAAAAAAAACATTTGTCGATTCTCGACTTTTGGTGCTTGACCGAGAGAACCTTAGTTTCTTTTCTTGTTTTTTTTTCTTCTTTCTCGGGTTACCCGCACAAACGGAACATCGGAAATACAAAGTAAAAGAAATAGACCAAAATGCCAAAGAGGAAAAGAAAAGGATCCGCAGCGCCGATCATGATCGAGAACGACGAACGTGGGCGGTGGTTTTTTTTTGTCTTTTTCTTTTTCCATCGTTAATAATGAACCCAATGCGAAGAATCCTTTCTACGATATGCGATACATACACGAAAACCAATGCACACACATACATGTGCGCATGTGCACGCACACACACACACACACATACGCATATATTTATAGTATTATATTATAAAAATAAATATATATCGAGGTAGTAGGTTTTATATACCGCGATAGAGAAAATCTGTAGTTTGTAGGTCACGGCGTTGCGTCCTTATTGGCTCGTGTATCTCTCCCTTGGATCGAACAGAAACGGCGAATAAAGAATGAAAAAAAAAAAGAGTTCGGTCAAAAGGGTCAAGAGGGGCGGGAAGGGGAGAACAATGTTTTTCACGAGGTTCGTTGAGCTTTGAAAAAGAAGAAATAATCCTCGCGACTCGTCGAACTTTAATCAATTACCGATTATTAAGTTTTTCAAATGATTATTTTGTTTCTTTTCTTTTCACGATTTAACGATCTGAATTTCTTCTTTTTCCTCCGTTTGCAACGAATTTCGTGATTTTCAGGATATGTAATGTATATCATCTAGTCAACGGCTGTGTAGAACAAATAGCAAACTGACCATCACGAACATGAAAAAAAAAAAAGCAATGGGACATTCAACGAGACATCTTGTCCGTGACGGACGGATGCGTGGGGAAAAACAGCAGCGGTAAAAGTTGAAGAAAAAACGATAAAGCAAAATAAACGAACGAAAAGTAATCTCGCGAAACGCCGGCCAGACTAAACAAATATCCGGGAAAAAAACCGCGTTAAATTTTTTTTTTCTCATGGGAATTCTCATGAAGAATCGCAGAAGAAAAAAATGAATCTTCCTCGAATTCGATTTCTTCTCGAAGTATGACGAGACTCAAAATGTCCTTCGCTTTGCTCTGTCTCCGATCGTCTGAAAAACTGGCTCGTACAAAAAAAAAACAAACAAAAAAAAAGAAAACGTTACCACGGCGGGTTAAGTTGCGACATATGTATAATTCTTTTCTATCTCGTTCGCTTTCAGATTCTGTTTTTTTTTTTCCGAGTAATGAATCTCGAAATGTTCCTTCGGACAATCCTCGCGTTTAGCG
>OZ010713.1:21155110-21246416 GCA_963932345.1 Ophion ventricosus
GGGGAAAGGCACAAGAAGCTACCGCATATGTATTTAGTTAGGCTTTCTCGCGCCCGCGTACGTGCGAATATTTTTCAGCTTGTGTTCTCATTATGTACAATTCATATAACCTTACACATATTAATATATATATATGTATATACACCAGCGTGTACATAAAAGTCATATGCATATGCGATGTGAGGGAAGGAGCACCCACGCACGAAATGCACGTGAGCAACAAAAGTGCAGTGGACCTTTATATACACACACATATATATATATATATATATATCCGCGCGCGCGCGCGCGTGTGTGTGTGTGTGTGTGTGTGTGCGTGTGTGTGTATATATATGTGTATAGACATACAGGCGCACCTATCTACGTATAGCCGTACGAAGCAAGAGAGTGGGTGAAACTTACGAGGCAAAAAACTCTTTCGGCCTGACGGAGTCTTTTATTGCGTGGTGACGCCGCAAGATCAAGGCTGGAAACGATCCGAGGGTCTTACGGATCTCATTTAGCCCCTTTATATTAGTTAAAATAATTTGCGATAAAATAATCATTCCGGCAACGATGATGAGAACGAATAAATAATGTCTTGTACTTTTGGACAGCAGATGGGACTTGTTAGTTTCGTTGGGATATAAAATATAACGCGTTATAGTAATAAATGCGATTGTCGGAAATATACGTTTATCGGAAAAACATTAAAGTTAATAAACATGTATATATACATATATTTAAAAAAAAGTTAACTATTTATTTTCTGAATTCCAACGCATACCTTATTCCTTACGAGTTTTTATTTTCTCTATTTATTTTCTTTTTTTTTTATTATTTATTATATTTTATATTTTATTTTTTTTATTTTAAAGTATTTATTTTCTGAATTCCAAAGTTCCAAAACCCTTACGGGTTTTTACGCATTACCCTTCCCAGGCGAACCCTTTCCTATCACTCCCTACCCGCACTTTGCTAATCTAACCTAACTTCCTTTGCGTCCACAGCCATCTTAAGGAGTTTCGGGACACTTTACGAAATGGTACCATTTGATTCAAATTATACAGTATATTCTCTGTCATATACTGAATGTATCCTCGAAATTTTAAATCGATCGTCTACACCGTTTCGATAAAATTTACAATAGAAGAAACACTTTTTAACATAGAGCATTTAACATTATGACACTGATGACGATTTTGTCATAATGTACTGAGTGATTTGACAGTTTTTCAAAACATAAAAAAAAATGTTCACACTATTTCGCGCGTAAAACTGCCATTCAGCGATGAGCGTAGGCAGTTAAAATATCTCCTTATGTTAAAAAGGGTTTTTTTTTATTGTAAGTTTTATAGGGACGGTTTAGACGATCGATTTAAAATTTGGAAGGTGCATTCAGTATACGAGAAAGAATTTACTGTATACATTTTAATCAAATGGTAACACTTCACCAATTGTCCCGAAACTCCCTAAGGAATTTCGGGACACTTAACGAAATGTTACCATTTGATTCAAATTTATACAGTAAATTCTTTTTCATATACTGAATGTACCCTTCAAATTTTAAATTGACCGTCTACACCGTTTCTATAAAATTTACAATAGAAGAAACACTTTTTAACATAGAGCATTTAACATTATGACACTGATGATTTGTCATAATGTACTGAGTGATTTGACAATTCTTCATAACATTTTTAAAAAAATGTTCACACTATTTCGTCCGTAAAACTGCCATTCAGCCATGAGCGTAGACAGTTTAAATATCTCCTTATGCTAATAAGGGTTTTGTTTTATTGTAAATTTTGTAAGAACGGTATAGACGACTGATGTAAAATTTGGAAGGTGAATTCAGTTTATGAGAAATAATTTACTGTATAAATTTCAATCAAATGGTAACACTTCACCCCTTGTCCCGAAACTCCCGAAGCTACTCTATACTTTGGCCTTACGCACGGCTAAGCGGTCACCGCTTCAAGAGTCAATGCCCAATCGCCCATCCACCAGTGTCGGTTTATTTATATACATAAATTTAAATAAATTAAATTCACTCACTGGTTGTGGGCGTCTGTAAGGGGGGAAATACATGTAGACGACGAAAAAATTGCCAATTTTTTTTGCAAAGGAAGAAAACATTTTACTTTTATCAAATTATAGGTACAATTTCTTACATAATTAAACTGTTTAAATACATTTTTTCATGGAAAAATATTGCAGGATGGCGACGATATGGCGTGGTCTTCCAGAAAGGTTTTGGCGGCGTTGTCCGTTTGTGGGAAATCCAACGACTTCAATGTTTATCTGTAAAATATGAGTAACATATTTTACAGATTCAAAGATTTCATTAACTTAAAGAACTAAGAAACATTTAAAGAGTTGAAAATTGAAAAAAAAGGGACACTTCGGAAGAAAAAATTGAAATTTTGCACAAAAATTTCGTTCTTTTTTGCAATAAAAAGGTAATTTTCAAAAGTGATTTTTCCACAAACATGTAGGTATTAATTTCAACGTAATATTGTTACTGAGCTGTGTGTACAATTTTAGCGCGCTCGGTAAACTCGTTTTGAATTGACGTTTCCCACAAACTTAAAAAAATGTCGCAAAAACATTTCTAAAAGACCACGCAATATCGTCACCATTGTGCAATATTTAAAAAAAAAAAATTATTTACAGTTGAATTTTGTAATAAATTGTACCTAAATTTTCATAAATGTAAAACGTTTTATACCTTTACAAAAAAATGTTCAAAATTTTCTATTTTTTCGTCGTCTACATGTTAATCCCTTCTCCCTCGTTAATGTTAGATATCCATACGAAAATTAAGACCTGATACCGATCAAATGCTATTGTAAGTACTGAGTTCTCAGTGTTGAACCCGAAATAATACGATGCAAAACTTCAGAGATGTTCTTCTCAAAGCAACGTATTTTCAACGGGTTTGCAGTACAACTTGAACAAATGTCATCCGATGCACTTCAAATCGTCTCAATATCTTTCGAACTAAATTCTCCATAAAAAAAAACCTAGGGATTTCTCATTTTGTCGACATCTCGTGCCGTCACGAACTTTTTACGGTTTTTTTTTCTCTTCGGAACTGTCGTTTTTTTTCTTAAAATTCACAAATTTCTATAGAAAAAAACAATACTTCCAAAAATCCTCTGCTTATTCCCCCGTAATCATGCAGATCATAAGACACGTTGGTTTCTCGTACACGGAGCATCTCACGCAAAAAAAAAACACTCGCTTACCGGGCGCGACGCGACTTTTAAAGAATTTTTCCACATCGCGTTATACACTTCATGACCTATAGAACAAAGTTCATAGTCTTGAAGTTTGCATCGTTATGGTATGCGATGAAACATTCTTTCTCATATTTTTATTTTCTCGTTTAAATTATTTTACAAATGATTTTTTTTTGGCGATAACAATTATAAATCTCTAAATAAGCGATTTGAAAAATGATTGATGGATTTTCTCAACGAAGATCAGCCACGAGAGAAACTCGAGCAGATGAAAAATAATAATTTTCGTTGCAAACTTCAGTCTCATTGAAGTTCATTGGATAGATTAGTTCGATTAATTTTTTTTTGCACAAAACATTTTTCCAATTGGACTTATTTTTCGGGCCGCCAGAATATCCCCTTAAGCGTACACGCCCACGACACATACGAGCCAATGCGACATCCGCTTGTACAAAATATTTGGTTCGCGTTTTATCTAGATTAATATTTTTCGTTCAAAAGATTTTTCAATCATGTTATATACAAAGGATTATGCAGCATACGTATGTTGGAGGAATGCGCTAATCTGTGTAGACGCGAGAGCCTTGCGGCTTCTATCCATCCGTAAATCGAGAGTCAGTAACTCCTCTTTGCTTATATATATATATATATATAGAGAGAGAGAGATCTTTGTGTGTATTTCTCTTTGTTGCCACACGTGCTACCGGTGCGCCCGATGTGACGCTTTCCCGATCGATTCGCCAGCATACACACAAAACGGTTCGCTGTCTACTACTCGTTCATTTGTAGGAGGTTGTGAGAGCGCAGTAGTAGTACGAGTCTACTGGCATATCGGACGTTCTCGCGGGAGCACATCGTACGGCATACACAAAAGAAAAACAAAAATAAAAAAGGCCAGCCGCGGTAACTATTCGTAGCTGCACGGTAGCACGAACAGCTAACGGAAGTTTCGTTATATAATTTGAATTTTATATATATACAGGGTGAGGCACATAAAGTGTTACAGAGCAATAGCACTCAAACTATTGATCATATCCAAAAATGTTTCAGACAAAAGTTTCAATGTTCGAGAAGGCCGTCATACTGGACCACCCTATTTTTTTATCGGTGGAGGCGCTGAAGCTACGTCAAGGTCAACTCCACTTTTTTAAATGGAACCATGTATTTTTTTTTTCGATGACATTATTACCGATTTTAAGACGAATTCAGCGACCTACAACCCAAGGTCATTCTAGTCACGCAAAGTATGAAAATAGTTGAAAAATCGAAAAATATCGGAATAATGACTTTCAACGGATCCACTAACCTTGGTTTGGGTCTACCTACAGAAGATGCTCGAAGTGATGACCCTCGACTTGTAAACACTTGTTTGATCGCTGTTTTCATTTCTTACGATACCAATGTTTCTTATCGGCAGCAAGTACGCATTTTCTGCTGACATATCAGTTAGTCACGCATTATTGAAAGTGATTATTCCGATATTTTTCGATTTTTCGACTATTTTCATACTTTGCGTGACTAGAATGACCTTGTGTTGTAGGTCGCTGAATTCGTCTTAAAATCGGTAATAATGTCATCGAAAAAAAAATACATGGTTCCATTTAAAAAAGTGGAGCTGACCTTGACGTAGCTTGAGCGCCTCCACCGTTAAAAAAATAGGGTGGTCCAATATGACGGCCTTCTCGAATACTGAAACCTTTGTCTGAAACATTTTTGGATATGATCAATAGTTTGAGTGCTATTGCTCTGTAACACTTTATGTGCCTCACCCTGTATATATACACATATACGAGGAGAGAATATTTTGGACCTGTTGTATGTATGTGATGTTTGGCTATCAGCACCTATGCCTGTTTCGAGGAAGGTTTGCTCAAGGGGGGAACATCATTTACAAGGCCAAAAATGAGCTGTTTTTTTTTCAAGATTTCTTCTCAATAAAAAGGATTGTCTGACTTTATCACAACTTTGTACAGGTTTTATTTCATATTTGGACCATATGAAATTTTTTTTTTTTAATTTCAATTGGCGGAAGTACAGCCCGGTTTTCTCGAAAGGTCACATCGTCAGTTGCAAAATTGTTGGCATTCTAGCATCGCTTCTTAATTGTCTGAGACGGATGGATTAAATATTGTTTTCAAGTTTACATTCATGTGCGGTCGGTGAACCGAAAGAATCAAAATATATGAAGTATTCGCAAGGATGCAATTTAAGAAAGTCAATGTTGTAATTTTTCAATGAAAGTTCCGCTAACTTTTTGCAAAAAAAAACTATATTTTCTTATTCGAATTTCACAGGTTTTTTTTTGGTTAATCGATAAACTGATAGTAAAGGGTGTCTCAAAATTGATTTTTTATTGACATTTTTATTTATCGATAAAACGTATTATTTCTTTGCAAAGTACGAATATTTTTATTTTAATATAAGACACAAACATGGAGATTATGTGTGGAACAGAATATCCGATAAATGGCCGTCTCGTCTCTGTTTGCAATTGTTCACTCTTTTGACGAAATTTTCAATAAAATTTTGGCATAATTGCGGACTAGTTTCATGAATGGTGCGTCCAGTTGCATCCTTAAGCTCCGAAATGGTCTGTGGATCATTGGCATACACTTTTCCTTTCAGAAAATCCCAAAGAAAAAAGTCCAATGGCGTCAAATCGCACGATCTTGGTGGCCAATTCACATTGTCGCAGCGCGAGATAACACGACCATGAAACTTCGTCTGCAATAACTGCTTTGTTTCACATTGCATCTTCACAATTTCTATGCGTTGCTCGATCCTGTAATTCTTCATGACTAAATCTCAATACTTCCTGATGCCAGTTGTCAAAGATTAGTACTCTATGTTCGCCACAAAAAAAATGGCGCGCAATTTAAAATGTTATTTTTATACACCCTTTATAAGGAAGATGTGTGCCAAACTTCATCGAAATCGGTTGAATCGTTTTTGAGAAATCATGCTAATCGTTTGGAAAAATGCACATTTGAGAAAAACGCGTTTAAAGTTTTAACAAATGGAAACTAAATGATTTTGACGTCTTACCGGCAATCCCAGCGATGTATATTAGTCCTTTGGCGTCTTCATAATACTGACTTTCCTGCTTTCGATTTTTTGACGCTGGTAAATGGCGTTCCTCCCTCAACATTTTATTGAGGTAATCGTTGAATGGGTATAAATATGCTTGTATGTATCTTAAAGGTTATTCGAAAGACGTCGGGATTTGGGTAATGTTGAGTATGAAGACAATAGGCTGGTTAGGATCGCGGAGACGAATGTATTGAAAATCATGAGATCGAAGTTTGCATCGTTGGAATGCAACGATTTTTTGTTTTTGTTAATTTTCCATTTCTTTGATTTCATCATTTATTAAAAGTCTTTATTTTGCAAATTGACCTTTTAAATCGCTCATGAGAATATGTAAAAACGTATGAACGGCTTTCACAGCCTAAAAAGGGTTAAAAATAATTTGAGCAATTGAAAAGAATTAATTTCCGATGCATGCCAACGATGCAAACTTCAACGTCATTGGAAATGAATATTTGTGAAATGTTTTTATTTCTTTCGGTAAATTCTGCGCGTAAAAATTTCTTAACCAGTTTTTAAGATACTTGTTTATAGATCAATATCGATATGAAACGGCGTCTTGAAAAAGACCTTGAACAATACTAAAAATAAGGAAGTGTGAATATAAAGAAAGATCCTTCGTTGCATTCGAGCAATGCAATCTTCAACATCGTTCAAAGTCACATTTCCTTATTATGTAAATTCACACATTGATATGCATGTAATAAGTGTGTGGAAAATATCACGCTTGAACATTTATAAAGTACCAATAACTATGAAAATATGAAATCATATGATGTTGAAGTTTGCAACGTTGGAATGCAATGAAAATTCATTCTTTTCAATCGTTCAAACTTTTTTGTGACTCCGAAAATCACTCAAATGTTTTTACGTGTTCTTACTAGAGATTTATGACCTCAATTTGTTAAAAGAAAGGCTTTGGAAAGGTATAAAATGAACGAAAAAATCGTTGCATTCCAACGATGCAAACTGTCAACGTCATGAAATTCATGCACTTTTCAACATATGACAAAAGATAGATCAATTATTAGTTTTTTATTATTATTTCCTGAGTTCCTACGTATACCCTTGCGGGTTTTTGCGTATTACCTTTCCCAACTACACCTTTTCCTATCACTCCCTACCCACACTTTGCTAATCTAACCTAACTTCCGTTGGGTAAAAGATTTTTCGAGTTTCTTATTACGAATTTTTTTCGTTTGTGAATTTTGTCGGAGAATCGGTTGCTTGAGACGATCGTAAGATCGGTTTGGTAAAAAATCCGCGGCAAAACTCGCTCCCAGACTGATTACGTTTCGAGTAAACGACTAGATTCCTTCGTCATGTTACTGTTTTTTTTTTCAGTCTGAAACATTGGTTGTTTGTTAGAACACTTGGAATTTGCCAAAGAGCTGTCTCTCTCGCTCGCACTTATGGCAGTGCCCAACTCTTAAGATATTTCTTTAGCGGAAGGCCGTGTTATGTGGGCGCATGAGATAGTGCCCTTTTGAATCGTTAGTAGATTACGGTGGCGTTTGATAAAAAGAAGTTACAATCAATTATTATATCCAACGATTGGAATGAAAAGTTTCGCATAAATTTTCTAGATTTCGACATTTTTACATGTTCTTTGAGAAACGTGATTACGAAAATTCTTCTGCTCGTTACATTTTTCTAAGTTTCATCATTAATATTTCTTTTAAAAATTCGGTGACCCTCTGCTTTTGTTGTTACGGAATCTTCCGAATTTTTACATGCTTAGAGCAGTCTATATCAGACATCTAGACTCATTTATTAGTATATAAATTATCAGATAGAAATGTGGGCAGCATGGCATCTTCATAAAATATTGCATGAATTATACGATTTTTTTTAAAGAAGTACGGTCATGGAGAGGAATCCAACTTTCGGGCCTGACATTTTTATACGATGTTGATGAATACGTTATGCACCCTTTGGAAAAATTTGAGCTATATTGACCGTTCAGTTTTTTCGTAATAAAATTGCAAAGCCGAGCACTTTGAGCTAGTGAAGCACGTCGTCTTATGGAGACGGTCGACCGGAAGTGCGGTGATTACGGTTTTGCTGCTCACGTATCCAACTGAGGTCGTTGGAAAACTGAAATTTGATAAATTAGACATAATAGATATTGTAAAAAATCGAAAATTCGAACTTCATCGTGTAGTTCAAGCACTACATTATAAAACGGTTTCAACTTCCGGTTGAATATTATCATAATGACGAAATAGTAGCCATAGACTTGCCAACGTCGGGCGTAACAGCTGATTCGTTTGGCGAGCATAAGCGTCTGTAGCGAGATTCTGTAACTCGGTAGCGACAGTTTTCGTTGTCGCTAGTTGGCGGCAGCCAATCGCATGCACGATCACAGAAGAAAGGGAGCCTCGTATTGGCTGTCGCTAGTTAACGATAACGAAAACGGTCGCTACCGAGTTACAGAATCTCGCAACTGCTTGGAAACCGTTGTGAAGACTCCAGAGTCGTTGAGGATCTAATTTTTCAGTTTTTATTTGTAAATATGCAATAAATAAAGTATTTATCACAAATTTGGCACTTTGGGATCGACAATACGAATATTGAACATAAGCTAATATAAATCAGAACACCCGTGGGGTAACATAAATTTAGTCTCTGTGTTGACCCTGAGGGAGTAGTCGTACCTCCTTAAAGTCGTAGTTCTTTTTTTGCTAAATCTCCGATAACTTGGCTTGAAATTTTACCATTATGATGTGATGTATTCTTAATAGTGGATGGAAATCAGTTAATTGTTAAATATTTGGATTCGTAAAAGGAATACCTCAAGGAGTCATTATTGTTACTTTGGAATCGGCAGTGCTGAAACTTAATCGGTTTAGCGATTTTCTTGATTTTTGTGTGTCGTGTTTGGTCTCACTTCATTTTCATTTTCATAATTGTTTACTTTTCTTCTTTTTTTTTTTTTCAACGGAACGTTCAATCGGCTGATCTTCGTTAGATCACAGGATATTGATCGTTGTGCGCGAAGAGATACGGTCGTTCCATTCGATCGATCGACCGGATTACTCACCAGGCAATCCCACCTGCGGGCTGAATCGCCGCATTCTCTTCGACAAGGACAAAAATCCTGGAGAGACCGCAAGTTACATGTTCCAGCAAGAATATTTTTAGGTTAGAAAAAGCCAGTCGAAAAGTTAATACGTATCCGAGAAGCGCCCGGTGAAGTAACTTATTCGGGCTCTAACTCCGACACCGCAGGGAACTTTTGCGTATCGTCCAATTTTGTACGAGACTGCGTCATTTTGCGGTGCCAAATACCGATTTACCGCGAACTTTCATCCATTACGGGATCCGGGTGTAACAAATTTTGTGGCTTTTTTTTTCCGTCCCATTCGTCCTTATTCGAATCCATAGTCATGCATATACACAGGGTGTGACATTTGTCCTGAGACATCGACATCACTGAAGAACAGCGAAGCACATCGAAAAATCTCGTGACAAGTGTCGTCGCGATTCCGATGAGACGTAAAATGACAAGATAACTTTTTTTTTACGTAGTAGACATTCTCAAGGTGATTTCAACGTTAACTTAAAACTCGCTACAGTCACGTTGACAAGTTTATTCTCCGCTCAATCGAAGAAAGCTTCGAAATATTGCGTAATATCCTCATAACGTAGGTTGTACATCTTATCGGGATGTAAAAACTTATAGAGTAATGAAAACGCCTAATATAATGTTTACCTAACCCTCACTTTTGTATCAGACTATCCATTCCGGCTACTAATACGTAGATACTCTGCGTATACGGATATGCACACACTACGGTAATCTAGTTCTAGTCTGCTCCAGTCGCTTCATGGCGCTAGTCGTCGCTAGACATTGCTTAATTTAAATCGCTATATCTCTGAAACTAGACGGTCAAAATTCGTGATTTTTTTTTACCCACTTTGTCATATGTTCCTCTGTAATTGAGAATTAAACAAAAATGTGAAATTTTCCACTTCTCCCCATAAGAACACGTGTAAATCCGTGAAATCTTTGATTGCCAATATCCCGAAAACGGAACGGTGAATCGTTTTGAAATTTTGCAGGTGATCATTGAATAGTGTTCTGAATGGGTCCTCAAAATAAAATAAAAATCTACAGAAAAACGCCTTGGCGAGATATCGTCTGAAAAAAAGCATATTTTCAAGAATTTTTTCAGACGATACAGGTAATGCTGGTTTATTTAATTAATTTCCATGTAATAATACAACATCTGAACTATATTTTCCTAAATTTTCATTGCAAAATATTGATAAATAAGCCGTTGGCAGCAAATCTCCGCAGGCGTCTCGAAAAAAGTTGTTTTGCGGTGTACGCTATAACTCGTCACTGGATCATCTGAAACGAAAAAATCAAAATGCGTTTATTAGGTGAGATGTTTCTCGAGGTAACGTTGTCGAGTTTTTTTTTATAATTATTTTTTATCTTACAATGACAAATTTGCCGATTTTTTAAAGCGAAAATCGCGTTTTTGACTTCCAAGTGCTACCGAAAATGAAAAAATCGATTAAAAAAAAACTCGGCAGCGTTACATCGAGAAACATCTGACCTAATAAACGCGTTTTGATTTTTTTGTTTCAGATGATCCAGTGACGAGTTATAGCGTACACCGCAAAACAACTTTTTTTCGAGGCGCCTGCGGAGATTTGCTGCCAACGGCTTATTTATCAATATTTTGCAATGAAAATTTAGGAAAATATAGTTCAGATGTTGTATTATTATATGGAAATGAATTAAATAAACCAGCATTACCTGTATCGTCTAAAAAAATTCTTGAAAATATGCTTTTTTTCACCGAATTAACCTTATCCCGCCCTTAATAGCGGCAACTTATTCTACTTAAAAAAAAGGTTACTTTTGTGGCACATCTATCCTTATTTAATCATGATTTTCGGACGTTTTTTAAACTGTTTTTTTTTTCAACAAACAAGAAGCAATTCGTATGTAACGATTTAGGCTACTTTTGTCACCATTTGACAAGGAAGATGATGAACATCGTTATTCAAAATGCTTGTCTCAGTGCCCGCAGTAAGACTCCCTTTTTGGGTTATCAATTATTTATTTATTACTTATTTATTTAATAATTATTTATTACTTTTTGGGTTATCTTGAAGTTAGTATCGTTGCAATGCAACGAAACTTCTTTTTTATATTTTTATTTTCTCATTTTTATTATATTACGAAATATGTTTTTTTCAGATTCAAATTCTAGATCTCTAAATGTGTGACTTAAAAAAATGATTAGGGGATTTTCGTAATGAAAATTTGCCAAAAGAAATTCGAGCAATTGAAAAATAATAATTTTCTGTGTATTCCGACGATGCAAACTTCAATTTCGTTATTAATTTATGTTTGGAAGTGGAAGGCCATCCAAACAATCTTTTGTAATTTTTGGTAAAGTAGTGGCCAAATTAAAAAAAGTAATGAGACAAAAGTTATGTGTTTTTTTTTACGTAAAACAATGTGCCGCTAGAAAAATACAGGTTTTCATTATTTTTTAAGCTAACCTTGATATCATGCCAGGATTTTTTCGACTTACTTCGTCGGTATAGAGTTATTTCAATGTCTCCAAATAAATTGGACACCCTGTACATGTACATATATATATCTTTGAGCTCGGTTATAAAGACTCGGGATGTGCGAATGTCACTGCTATACACAGTGGCAATGGCTCGCGAGAGTAACAGCGCGTGCGTGTATGGACTGTGATGGTTGACGTCGTTTCTCAGAAGCTTCAGGTTGCATTGAATCTAGAATTCGAACCGCGAGCTCTCGAAGGGACTTCATAAATAAAGACAAGTTGCTCGAGAGAAAAGAAGAAAAAAAAAGTTCGCTCAGTCGCCGATCACGATTCTAAGTGTAAGGCGATGACAATGGACTAACGCGTTGAACAAGTGCATAAACGTCTATATTACTCCGTACCTCGAAAAAGAGAGAGGGAGAGAGGGAGAGAGAAAAGAATTCACGGTAAAGTTCAATAAACGCCGATAGTTAAACAGTCTGGCAAAGCTATAATTGAAGTAAAGTCATGTTCAGCCATGTTATGTTCGGTTTGCTATTCCCGTGCAGAAATTTTCGTAGGTATCCAATTGGATTCCCATACTTGTTCCCTACTTTCTGATAGGAATGCAATGGATCATCGCATTGAATGCCAATAGCAAAACGTCATGCTCGTACATTGCATTCTAATCGGGATTCCATATCAGGATTCAACGTACGAATCCAATTTGAAACTTAAAGCATTTCCACATTATCGATCCAAATCCGATATTCTAAACAAAATATGTAGAAAAACAAAAAAAAAATTCTAAACAAAATATGTAGATATACAAAATGAGTGGATCATAAAAAAGTATAAATCTTATCTTAAAAAAATATAAATCGCTTAACGAAGTATATACATTCAAAATCAATTTGAACCATATCAGTGAAAATCCACTGTAATTGTCATTTGCCAATTTATTTTACTGCACTTCGACATAATATCAGCACAAACGTACACGCTCACGAAGCGTGCAGGTTATATTTCAACCAGTTTTGGGCAAAATTTAATTGCCAGGGTAACTAAAGATTAACAATTCATTAATTGTTAATCACGACTATAACAATTAACAATTAATTGTAATTGTGAAAACCCACGATCAACAATTAATGAATTTTAATTGCTGTAGTCGCAATTAACAATCAATCAATTGTTAATCGTGACTTTTCACAATTAGAAACTAATCAATTTTCACTCTTTTTGGTGTGTTTGATTAAAAACTAACAATTGAAACTGATTATTGCATAAGGCGCTGCGTAAGCCTACAAAACCCAAACAAACACGTCATATCTGATATCTGTAAAGTTACATAGGTTAATTGTTAGTTTTAATTGTTTCTTAGAACAATTAAAAAAGTTGATTGCAATTGTTTTAATTGCGAGTTGCAATTAACATAGATTAATCCAAATAAATTAATTGCAACATGCAATTAATGTTAAATGCAATTACTTTTTTCGTCAATTAATGAATTGATTGAAAATTTAATTGATTACCGCCCAACACTGGTTTCAACAGGCTGAGTTTTCTCTCGTGACTTTTCACATATTTTCCATTCGAACGTGGAAAGAATTGTCCACGTTCTCAGCGGAATCCAATCGGATTCCACTGAGGACTCCCTATGAGAGGGGTTCCTAACAAGTCTCCATAGGGATGTGAACGCATCTCGGGACTCCTCAATCAATCTGTATACGGGATCCCGGAAGAATATTTTTTTATGACTTTGAGGTTCGCATCGTTGGAATGCAATGGATATTAATTCTTTTCAATTGCTCGATTATTTTTTGGTTGATTCAGGCTGTGAAAATCGCTCAGCATTTTTACATATTCTCATTAGCGACTTTCGACCTCGATTTGTAAACAAGGACTTCTGATAATGATAAAAATAATGAAATGGAAAATAAAAATAAAATCGTTGCACTTCAACGATACAAATTTCGACGTCATCTTTTTTTTTTTTTTGAGCGATCCATCAAATTCCGTATGAGAATTTCAAATAAATTAGGCTCAAATGACGTCAATCGAGAAATAGCGCAGTATCCTCTTGAATTCCAATGTGAACTCCCTACGTGCGACATCCCTATAAATTCACTATAGGGATGTGGTATGATCTGGGGATTTTTCAATAAATTTCTCTACGGGTTACGTCACAGTTAGTCTCATTGCAATATTTACAGTCTCATTTGCAATATTTAATAGAACAATATTTCTCACGGCCTACTATGACCCTATTTGTTTTAAATATTTATTTATTTATTTAATAAAGAAATTAAATAAATAAAGATGGATTCCAATTGAATAAATAAAGATAAAACACGATATCTCGCATGAATACGAGAAAGGAATATAAGTTCATGAAATAGACGTGCGGTGAAAAAAGTTAAATTATTTTTCTTATTTTTCACTAACAAGGTTGTTATTTGAAAAAAAGCAAGGTATCGTGGTGTCTTTTATTAACAGGCGCGACTATTTAAGCATAGAAAGACTAACCCTTTTCATCAACTGCAGAATGTTACAACAGTCTTCTAATGAAAACAAAGCCATGAGATTTTTGAGAGACAGAATCGTGTACCATTTTTCCGTTCGTCTCTTCTTATACTACCAGATGAAACCAAATCACAGATTTATTAGAAATAAAGAAAATATTAAATTATTAGACGATATTAAATAGATATTAATTTGAATAAATAAATAGATTTAAAATAAATCATTTTAACAATGGAATGCAATAGGAAAAATTTGATTTCACGAAAAATCTAGTTAATTCAAATTAAAAGAAAAATCAAAGAAAATAATTTTTCTATCATCGTCGGCAATAAAACTCTCCAATAGAAAAATCTTATTTTAAAAATGTCAAGTTTATGCAGACCCTTTAACACGGACTCAACTGTACTCACTGATTCAATAGCAATCGCTGTTTCGTCTTTGAAGTAATCGAATTGTGATGTACGTAAAGACAACTCGTGGTCCTGTTTTCCTAATTGAGAACGCCGTACTCACGCGTACGTAATTTCCTATTTTCCAATGTACGAACAGCTAGGCAGCTTGATGTTACTCGCTTATAGTGAATTATTAAAATAACCTCGTTGCGAGCTTGAGGAGCCTTGAAAAAACGTTTCGACTGCGCGTATCACTTACTGCTGGATCATCGTCGTGAAAAAAAAAGAAAAGAAAAACGATACGGCAACGCGTTAATTACACACACAATTTTCGCTCACCGTGCTCCCAAATGATGCGAGTTATCTACGCTCGTTTCAATCCTATCGCGTATCTCAGGAACCTCGTTTTCTCTCGTCGATGTTAGCGAGAGCGTATGAGCGACTGAAACGGGAATGGAACGCTTAAAAATGTCATTAACTTTGGCCCTGGCGTAAATAAATAAATCACTGACCGCGGACGTTCAGCCAGTTTGGGGCACTGAGAGAAGAGCGAGAGAGAGAGATAGAGACAGGAATACGAGAGCGAATACTACGAGTGTGTGTATGAGTATACATAGAGAGCGAGAGTGAGGGAGAGAGGGAGAGAGAGAGAGAGAGAGAGAGAGAGAGAGAGAGAGAGAGAGAGAGAGAGAGAGAGAGAGAGAGAGAGAGAGAGAGAGAGAGAGAGAGAGAGAGAGAGGGAGAGGGAGAGAGTCGATCAGCGAAAAACCAAAAGGAGGCACAGAGACGAGAGGATGTGGACAAGTTGCTACGGGGATTGGTGGAATTTTTGGCGTAGCCCTACGAGGATTGGAGGAACCGGTTCTTCTTGGCACAAAGGAACGACGAAGAAAACGAAAAAGCAGAAGATCAAGAAGATGAAGCGGAGCTTACACCATGTCGACCTTTGACGAAAGTAAGGGCGTAATTCGCACTATTTTAAACGTTGAATCAAGCGAAACGGGCCCTTTCACCTGTCAGCAATCGATATGGAAGGGACGGCAGAGAGAGAGAGAGAAAGAAAGAGAGAGAGAGAGAGAGAGAGAGAGAGAGAGAGAGAAAGAGAGAGAGGTAGTGTGTGTGAGAGAGGGAGAAAGGGAGAGGGTGAGCAACTACCCCAGGCTCCCTTCATAGTGATGAAGAAAGAGAGACGGAAGGAGAGCGAGTGAAATAAAGAGTTCCCTTCTTTCTCGTTCTCAGCGTTTTCTTCGCTCTCGAGGGCCGTCGAGTATATGTGCATCGCGCGACACAGGCCGCGCTGAAGTCTTCGGAATCGCCTTGCGAAGAACCCACCCTAAGGTTCAACTTCTTATTCTCCTAGCTCCGGATTTCTGCTGATGTGCGCCGGCACGACCGTCTCGGGCTGCCCTCTTCTCTCTCTCTCTCTCTCTCTCTCTCTCTCTCTCTCTCTCTCTCTCTCTCGCTCTGCTCTCTCTCTCTCTCTATCTCGCACTCCCGCTCTCTTCTCTTTCTCGTTCCGCAGACCCAAACGCGCACTCGAATCCTGCGAGTCCCGCCACCTCTCGCAGGTACCTGCGTATACTTACTCATACAAATATATCCACTCGTGACAAACAAAAGGCCTTAATCCATGGATGACTCAAAGGGCTATAGCTTGTCAGTCCGGGCCTTTTCTTTTCACCGCAAACGATGTGTATGTGGGACTCTTGATCCAATTGGTGTGTGTACGTGTGTGCATGTGTGTGTGTGTGTGTGTGTGTGTACACAAGAAGAACATATATATTGGTTAGCTCTGCCTGCTTCTTCGTTTGGCGTCGAGGCAACGCACCAAGAAAGACCCCCGCTCCGAAGAACGCGTAGTAAAATCGTCCAGGAAGTTTTTGGGGGCCATGAACGCGGGGGTCGAAAGAGCGATGAGGGAGAGAAATAGGGCCAACAGGCTATAAAATACCCGGTTAGACTATCCGACTCGTTGGAAAGTTTATTCTGCCTGGTGAAGGCAGTATCGAGTATATAGTCATGGTTTTGTTTGTGTGCGTGAATATATATATATATATATTCTGAGTTCCAACGTATACACTGAGAAGAGAAGACTATGGCATTTACAACAAACGCCCATGGCAAAAGAGGCGATAGTAAAATTCCCCATAGTTTAATGACGTTGAAGTTTGCATCGTTGGATTGCAACGATATGTTTTCCAATTTTAATAATTCTTTATTTTTATCATTATCCGAAGCCTATTTTTTTTTTTTGCAACTTGAGGTCGCTAATTTCTAATAAGAATACGTAGAAACGTTTGAGCGATTTTCACAGCCTGAATCGGCGAAAAAAAAAATTGAATAATTTAAAAGAATTAATTTTCGTTGCATTCCAACGATGCAAACTTCAACGTCATATAGTTTATTGACACCTCGCAATCCTAATATGGTTAACACAACTATAAGCGAAAAGTGCACATCTAGCCATACGATTTGGGTAGAGTGTATGACTATCTATTGTCCCCAAAATAATGACTAACTTCAGTAAAATGCTTGACCATATAGATATGGTTAATTCAGTGCTATCACAAACTCGGCGCACAAATGCCAATGTTCTACAGTCGAACCTCGATATAACGAAATCCTCGATATAACGAAAATTTGTCCATTCCCTTTTGATAGTTGATGTTGAAGTTTGCATCGTTGGAATGCAACGAAATGTTTTTTTCTCATTTTTTTTAAATTGTCTCTGACAGATTTAAACTAAAATAATCCTACGATCATTCTTTTGTGTCCTTATTTAGCGATCTATAATCCAAGTTTACAAAATATTATTTTCGATACTGATAAAAATAAGGAACAAAAAAAAACTATCGTTGCATTCCAACGATGCAAACTTCAATCCCGTTCCGATAGACATCCGAAAACTTGATACAACGAATATAACGATTTTGTTGTATCAAGTTGATACAACTTGATACAACGAAACCTCGGTATAACGAAGCCTTCGGTAAACGAACTCCCTTCCTTTCGTTCCCCTCTCCCCCCCCCCCTCTGCTTCTACGGAGACTGTCTGGACTTGCAAACTTTAAAAATTAAACAATCTATTTGTTTAATTTCAAGATAATCCGCTTTTATTAAATAATAATTTGTATACATTAGGCTCAATTGCTAATTGCTTGTAAAAATTCATCTACTTTAAAACTTTCTTTTTATTTTCTTATATTTATAGTACAAATGTATATATTTTTTAAAGAAAGGTTTAAATTAGAGCAATCTTTATTTGTGTTTTTTTTTATTTAAACCTCAATATAACAAATTTTTTGATATTTTTGATATAACGAAACCTCAAACGAAAACTCGACATAACGAACCTTTTTCCTCTTCCCTAGAGATTTGTTATATCGAGGTTCGACTGTATACTGTTGTACTTTTAGATTTTGTTCAGGTCAAACTTCTACTATTCTGTTTAACCCTTTGACTTCACACTTCCGCCACGAAACGCTGACTGCATGTGGGATCGATCGGGTAAATATGCATCTTTTGTAGAGACTTTTTTTTTGTCGTCATTGGTTCTTATTTTATGGCCTAAAATTTATTTTTTAAGAAAAACAAAAATTAAGCGGCCAAACCTTCGTTTAAAGTGGGAGACGCGTAGTGAAAAATACGTACCTATTTGCATGAAAAACACTTCGACCCAGTGTGCGGTCGAAGGGTTAAGTTTATACAATTCATTTGGTTAAGGGCGGGGTAAGGCTAATTCGGTGAAAAAAAAGCATATTTTCAAGAATTTTTTTAGACGATACAGGTAATGCTGGTTTATTTAATTAATTTCCATATAATAATACAACATCTGAACTATATTTTCCTAAATTTTCATTGCAAAATATTGATAAATAAGCCGTTGGCAGCAAATCTCCGCAGGCGCCTCGAAAAAAGTTGTTTTGCGGTATACGCTATAACTCGTCACTGGATCATCTGAAACAAAAAAATCAAAATGCGTTTATTAGGTGAGATGTTTCTCGAGGTAACGCTGCCGAGTTTTTTTTTTATCGATTTTTTCATTTTCGGTAGCACTTGGAGGTCAAAAACGCGATTTTCGCTGAAGAAATCGGCAAATTTGTTATTGTAAGATAAAAAATAATTATAAAAAAAAAACTCGCCAGCGTTACCTGGTGATTTATGTGTAGAAATAGTGTACAAAATTTCAAAAGAATCGGTGCATTAGATTTTGAGTTACAGCGTACACCGACTTCAAAAATGACAAGTTTCAGAAAAACGCTTTAAAGTTTGGCACACTAAAAAAATCCAAAATAAAACTCGATAATTCTATTATACTCACACAGAGTCGTCGATGCCAGGTCCATAAAGTACAGAGCTTTCATCTAGAATGTCTAAAGCATCTTTTTGTACTTGTCTACGTAAAATTCATTCTTCTTTACTGTCATGCGCAGCTTGTTCCTTCGCTCTGCTAATTCGCAAATCGTCAATTGTGCGCGCCCATTTTGCTCCGATCGACTTGAAATTTTGACACAATATTCTTGAGATGTTATACATTCATTTAAAAAAATGCAAAAAAAAAAATTTTTTTAAACCTTACCCCGCCATTAACATTGAAGTTTGTCGAGTATAATTTACTGAGGGACCTTTTATAAAAAGTGACTATTCGAGAAAAATACTGGTAATGTTTACTTTTAGCGAAGACGTCAATCATTCGCAGCTGGAGCAAGCATGTTGGTAGTTATGAAAACTTCGCATTTCTTACAAAATGTTACATAGTCTGTTTGTTGCATTGCAAAAAATAGGATATCAATTCGACATTACTTCTAGTTTACTTTTTTTTTTTTGCAGAACACTCATTACTCTGCAAATAGCAGGCCGTGTCAGATAATATGTGACAAATCACTATTTATGGTACAAAACAATTGCAATGCGTCGGAAATCCAGTCAAGCAGTAACTTATAAAAAAAAAGAGCTGTGTAAAATTTCACCCAAATTCGTGGTAACCGCTATTCGGAAGTGCAGCCGGAATTACTTTTGTTGGTTATGCAATATTTGTGATTAAGATGCCACTAGCCCTCGATAGCGTAACGTGGCAAGTGTGCGTAGTATAGGCAGAATATAGGCAGGTAGGCTCGATTCCATGCGTGGAAATATTTTCTTCGAAATAAATCATTTTAGGACGTCGGGAATGACGAATTACAATTTAAAAATCATTGAGGTAGAACTCTCAGTTAAGTATTTTGTTTTATTTTCGTTTTATGAATAATTCCTTGCATTTAGTGGACGGGTTGTTAATGATGACGTTGAAGTTTGCATCGTTGGAATGCAACGATTATTTATTCTTAATTTTTCATTGCTTTATTTTTTATCGTTGTCCAAAGCCTTTTTTGCGAATTGATATCATAAATCTTTATTAAGAATACGCGAAAACGTTCGAGTGGTATCCACATCCTTAATCGCCGAAAAAAATTGACCAATCAAAAAGAATTGATTTTCGTTGCATTCCAACGATGCAAACTTCAAAGTCATTGTTAAGGCGTCGAATCAACGTGCATGCAATGTATGAAAAATTATCGTATAACACATTAAATATACATATAGAGGGTCGTATCATATAATCATGGTACAAATCATTATAAACATCGTCGCAAATCACAAGCAACATTGTTTTTTTATCAATATCTATATATTTTTGTCCTGTTCACTATTAATATCTTTGGGGGGGGGGGGGGGCGTTAATTTTTTATTGTAGGGAATATCCATTTTATGAAAACCTACTATATTATGTAGCATTGAACAATCAACGTACGCTTGTAAGCTGGGTGGTTGCGATTAACATATGTGCATAATTTATCCAACTGCTAAAATATGAAAAAGCCGTATTATGTTTTTTTTTTTGTAGGACAATTTCCAAAATCCGCGGTGTACAAATACTTTTTTTACCAACTGTATATGTGTACAACTTGTTCAACAGAATTGACTGAGATGTGTTGAAAAAAATGTTAATTTTTTTTATTTTTATATTTACCCTCAATATATTTTTATATACACTTCCTCAAGTATCTCGATATCATTATTTTCACACAACTTACGGGGCGTTGGAAAATGCGCGTGTTTCTGTCGAAAATGAAAATGTACTTTTAATATGATAATGAAACTTTTTTATTGCCGGATTCGTTTTTGAAATTTGATAATGGTAAGGTGTAGAAAAAAAAACGTTCAATTTTCGACACAAAAACAAAGAAATTAAATTTATTTTTATTAACAAATGGATAAACGTGTGAAAAAATCTTTCGGTCATACGATAAAAAAATGTTATAAACTATGCTCTGTCCGAATTTGGAGTGAATCGGACGAATATACAGTGGGTAAAAAAAGTATTTGTACACCGCCTGTTTTTCAAATAGTCACAAAATCGCGTCACAATTCGTTTAATTTTGAAGATTTTACAAAATCATCGTGGCAAATTAAAGTTAACACCCTAGTCTACAAAACTAAGCAATAAAACAATTGCATTGATTAAATTTCAGGCTTACGCAGACCGCTAAGAAAAAAGCATTATTAAAGTACAGACGAGTAAGATATATGCTCACAAAGATATACGCATACGTTCAAACTATAGAGAATAATTAAAACTAAATTAAAAACTACTCACGTCTATGGAGAATAATTTTAATTAACAATTTAAAACAAAATCGATTTTTTGAAAATGCTGGTGTTATGTAACACTTTAATGAACGCTCCGTTCTGAACCTGCGACAGGAGGATATGTCGTAGATCAAGACGGAAAGGATCGCGCAGGGAAAACGGAGATGGCGAATAAGCCACAGGTATCCCCGCGTCGTAGAGTCAGGTAATTGCAGAAATCCCGCGTGTTCCCGTTTGGAAAACGACATTTTGCGAACGACAAATCCTGAGGTTAACGCTACATAGCTGGCTGGTATAAAACCGTACGCATACCGGCTTAGCAGGTCTCGCGGATTGCTATAACACTATATCCGAGCAGCCTGTATACGTATATTTGTGTTTGAAACGACCCGCAATTCTGCCGCACTCAATACGAGTTGTTAGGTAGTTGAACAGTATCAACGGGTTTTACAAGGGTAGTAAACCGAGCACCTTTTGGTTTTCGTTTTTCGCGCTAAAATATTCCATTTATCGCTCGAATGGGTCGTAACGTAACAATATAGCTTTTAATTTATCTTGGGTTGGGCGACTTTCAAATTTCGTATAATCCCAAATTTCATTTTACACAAATTGCGGGCAAGATCTCTCCCGTGCAGAAATTGTCGGAGGGTTCCAATTGAGATGTTAAAAAAAAATGTTCGATTTTTTTTAGAATTAATCTTTTTTGATATTAAAACCGAATGTCAAAAGGGTTTTTCTTTGAAATAATTCTAAAGATAACTATCCATTGTTTTTATGTCACGAAAATTTACATTGTAGATGTTGGCGAGAAACGTCACGCTATCGGCGCTGGCGCTTGTGACGTCACCGCTCGAACGCGACCGAATAGGCTAAGTATACGGCTTACACGCGAGTGTACACGGAGATAATTAAAAAGTAATTTTTGTCGTGAATTTCACGGTAAAAATTACCGTGATATATTTCAATGTGGTGACAAGTGAGAAAAGCATGATAATTCGTATGCGACAAGTTTTTTTTTTAACTCACGTTACGGAAAATTTCAAATACGTAGCTAAAATTTTACTATACAAGAAGGGTAGCGCGCACGATAATTTTTACCGAGAGCACAATACATTTTCCTATAACACGCATTAAATTTTATAATAAATCTTAAAATAACGGTTATAAAGACGATACTTTTTTATAGACATTTTTGAAAGGCATAAAATAATAAAATGCACAGTAAAATTTCGCTGATATTATATATTTTTTAAATTTAAGTTTTGCGTATTTTGTTACACATAAAAATTTACTAGAAAATCTGGTAAAATTTCCTATCTGAAGAAGAAATTTTATTTTATTTTCGTGAAAATCTATGTTTTACTCAGTAATAATAAGCGAAGTTTCAGGGTTTTCATCTGGTTACCGTTACTGCACGGTAATTTTTAACATTTAATTCTCTCCGTGTATACAAAAGTAAAATTTTATGTCATTTTACATCTGAAAATCTCGAGCATTCTGAAAAAGTCGAAATATAGTCTAATTTTCATGCCACGATGTGTGAAAGTGGATTCGTGAAAGAAAATTCGAGTAATTTACCGACCGTGGATAACTGAACATTTTTAGGTTAGGAGAGGCTTGATAAATTGTGTCAGTTATTGCCGCTACGTAGCATAAGCATTTTGAAAAAGACGTATTTAAAAATAAAAAATTTTTGAATACAGTTTATGTTATAACACAAAATACTTTGCTTTAAAAACCGCACATGATCTTTACAATGAAAAAAAAAATCATTAAATGACCCAATTGGATTCCCATACTTATCACTACTTCCTGGTAGGGATCCAATGGCTCAGCGCATTGGAGCCCTATACTAGAACGTCACGCTCGTACGTTGGATTCTTATCGGGATTTCCCATTTGAATCCAATATACGAATCCAACTCCCACATTATCATGGTCTTGAAGTTTCCATCGTTGGAATGCAACGAAAATTCTTTTTTTATACTTTCATTGCCTCATTTCTATTATTTTACAAAATTATTTTTGGCAGATTTGATTTCTATATCTCTAAATAAGCGACTTGAAAAATTATCGAGGGATTTTCGTAACGTGTATTTGCCAAAAGAAATTTGAGCAAACGAAACGTAATAATTTTCGTTGTATTCCAACGATGCAAATTTCAATCTCCTACATTATCTAACAGAATCCGATACGATTTTTGATGGTTGCCATTGCATTCTGTACGTTACATTTTCTGAACAAAATATGTAGATATAAAAAATGAGTCCATCTTGGCAAAGTATAAATCTTACCTTAAGGAGGTTGGAGCGGTCCAGTTGAGTCAAATGATGGTTTATAAGTTTTTTTTTCTTCAATAAATCTCAAAAAAATGCACACGAGGTATAGATTTATTCTGTAGATGCTAAGTTTTTGTAAAATATATAAAGGGCAAAATTATGCGTTTTTATACTTTTATTACGTGGAAGGGAAAAACTGTTGGGTTACTACCAACTTGAAAAACATTATTGATTATTATGGAAGAGTCGTAATCTTTTCTTAGATCTAAAAAATTAAGAAGATTAAAAATATTAAAGAGATTGAAAGGATTGAAAAGATTCGTAATCTTGATCAAACCTTGATGGTTCAACATTGAATATATATATGGTTTTTGATGGGCAAGATGGTCCTTTTTTCTACAAGTTTACAAAGGTTTAGTTTATGTTAATCCGTTGTTAGGAATGGTTTATCTTGGTGCTAAATACCCAAAAAAATTACATCACTCGTAGCGTGAACGTCTTGCCCATCTTAACGCACGTAAAATGACATACATTAAACTATTTTTTATCTCTGATGTTTTGTGGTAAAAAAATTTCAAAAGATTCGTAAAGTCTCAGTATAGTCCGGATAATAACATATATATGTTGTTTTTTAAATCTTGGATTGTGGGCAACGCTCCAACCTCCTTAAGAAAGAATAAATCACTTGAAAGAGTATACCTTCAAAGTCTCTTTGAATCATATCACTGAACATCCACTCCAATTATCGTTTGTTATTTATTTTACCGCACTTTAACACAATATTACGATACATGTACACGCTCATGAAGCGTGTAGGTTATGTTTCAACATGCCGAGTTTTTTTCTCGTGACTTTTCACGTACTTTCGATTCGAACGTCATAAGAATTCTCAAACGGCGATCATCGGGGAACAGTGCAGAATCCAATTGGATCCCAATGAGGCCACCCTATGTGCGGTGTCCCTAACAAATTTCTATGGAGATGTAGGTGCATGTTGGGACTCTCCAACAAATTTGTACATGGGATCACGATAGGATATTTTTTCTTTTGGGCGATCCATCAAATGCCGGTTAATAATTTCAAACAAATAATTCTCCAACAACGTCAATGGGGAAATAGCGCGGAATCCACTTGGATTTTAATGTGGACTCGCTACACGGAGAGAATTAAATATTAAAAATTACCGTGCAGTAACGGTAACCAGATGACAACCCTGAAACTTCGCTTATTATTGCTGAGTAAAACACAGATTTTTACGAAAATAAAATAAAATTTCTTCTTCAGATAGAAAATTTTACCAGATTTTCTAGTAAATTTTCATGTGTAACAAAATACGCAAAACTTAAATTTAAACAATATATAATATCAGCGAAATTTTACTGTGCATTTTATTATTTTATGCCTTTCAAAAATGTCTATAAAAAAGTATCGTCTTTATAACAGTTATTTTAAGATTTATTATAAAATTTAATGAGTGTTATAGGAAAATGTATTGTGCTCTCGGTAAAAATTATCGTGCGCGCTACCCTTCTTGTATAGTAAAATTTTAGCTACGTATTTGAAATTTTCTGTAACGTGAGTTAAAAAAAACTTGTCGCATACGAATTATTATGCTTTTCTCACTTGTCACCACATTGAAATATATCACGGTAATTTTTACCGTGAAATTCACGACAAAAATTACTTTTTAATTCTCTCCGTGTACGTGCGGGGTCCCTATTGAATTGTTATACGAATATGGTAGAATCCGGGTACTCTTCAACAAATTTCTGCACAGGCTTCGAGGATCGAAGAATACATGTTTCGAACTGCCGCACTCTCTTTCTCGAGTACAATGAAGTCGGAGTATTCTTTATATAACGGATCAAATAATCGAGTATCTTGACCATCGTCCTTATCTTTCATTCTCTCTCTCTCTCTCTCTCTTTCTCTCTCTCTCTCTCTCTCTCTCTCTCACTCTCTCTCTCTCTCTCTCCCTCTCTCTCTCTTTCAAATACATTTCGCCCCGTAACTCTCAAGAGCTTCGAAAATCCCATCAGGCATTTTTTCCATCCCATTCGAAATGTCCGGCTAGAGAGTGTGCATGACTCGAGAGTAGGGAACGCGAGGAAGGAAAAAAAAAATCCTTCCTCGTTCTTCACTGCGCGCTGAGGACCTATCGTCGTACGTTCGTGAATCGAATCCTCCCTGCGAGGAGGGGGAGCAGACGAGATCCTCTCGATATCCGCGTTCCACCATACGTAACCTCGTTAGAGAGGAAGGGAAAGAGGGAGGGAGAGGGAGAGAGAGAGAGAGTGAGAGAGAGAGACAGAGAGAGAGAGAGAGAGAGAGTGAGAGTGTTGGGAAGGGTATAACTATGTGTGTATATATATATGGCTTGAAGTATAGACGATGGAATTTTGCGAAGAGCACAGAATTGTCGGTGGTCGATATACGTGATGTGCATAGGCGCCCTCGAACCTCGTTTTATTACGCCATATAGCGAGAGCAGAAGTGTCTCCGTGACGCAATATTCGTGTCATCGGTCTCTCGTTTCTCGTCTCTCCCTTATTCGCAGTGCGACGCGAACCTCCCGGAGGATTCGCATTTCTGCAAATGTGCACGAAGCAAGAAATGTACTTTTATCAGCGAATACGGCAACTGTCCCAGGCACATATTAGCCGGTCTCGAGTATACTGGCACGTCAAACCGTGGGTAGGGCAACAACAACAAAAAAAAAAAACAAATGATTTGTCTCGACAATACTGCGCACGTGCTCCAAGCAAGATTCTGGTGTCCCGCGACTAGACGCTGCATTGTTTCGGATGCTGTTCCAGTTCTTGAGCATATTAGGTCGGCTTGTTCCGAGCTAGATTTTCTGAACGGGTCTGCATGAGCTTGGGGCCCGAAAAACAGGTTTTCAATAGTTTTATTCCGATGAGAGCATTGGAACGACGAGGTATGCGATGAGGAATTTCAAGTAAAGGTTACCCCTTAAGGGGTAAAGTCACTCTAGGTCTTAAGAAAGGCTAATTTGAAGAATTTTTTACCGAGTACAATGATAGCAAGCAAAAATTGAATTAGAAAACTTTATTGTACATGGTTTTGAGGGTACAACATTGAACGTAAATTGAAAAATTACAAAAAAAAATGTTTTTTTTTTGTTGTAATTTTTCAATTTAAAACGGTGGCGCGAGAGTTCAAGACCGCAGAGTACCTCGCGTGAAAAGTGTTTCGCGGTCGGAAATATTGCTCTTGTAGCTTTCAACGTAGAAAAAAAAAAACAAAAAATCATTAAAATATATACAAAAAGCTATGGAACTGCCTACGGAAATTAGAAAATTCGTTTTTTTAACAAAGGTAGTGCAGATTTGAATGGAAACTTTCATTTTTGACCAAAAGTCACATAAGTAATTGTTTATTAAAAAAATAATACGTTAATAACTAATCGCAGATTCCGTGCGTAGTTCCATGGAGCATGCATCCGAGAAGATACGTTCAAAATTTCAAGTGAATTGGTGCATTACGCTGATTTACGTTCCTTAAGAAACTTGTTTTCGCGAAAAACGAGTTAAAAATTTGAACTCACTTCTAGCAATAGAAATTTTCAATTTACCTTTAATCTGCAATGCCAGCACTATACATTTGGTCTTCGAAATTAACAATGTCCTCTTCTTTTTCTAAAAATTCTCCAGTGGTTTTGCATCTTAAGCTTGCTATCCGGCAGAAATGTAAAAAAAATCATTCAAAAAAATGCTAAAAAGCTTCATTCAATTTGGTGTGTCCTTTTTAAATGTAGAGTCGAAGAAAAAGAAATAAAGGTGTGGTTTATACTTTAATGTTGGCTTTTTTTTTCATTGTACCCATAGTGGATTTTTAATGGTTTTGCACTAGAAGAATTTTCGTTACTGTTCCACCGAAACCAGTGGACTGCTGGCTAGTGAAACTGCAAAATTAGCCCTCGACATGCTTTACTCTAAGGGGTGGTTTCACCTCTTAAAATCGTTTTTTTTTTCACCGATAAAAGAAAAATCGTACCTAATAGCTTTAAATGGTATACCAAATATGTGAGATTCAAGATGTTCCTTGTTAGACTTGAGTTAAGAATCTCAAATAGGTCATGCGTTTTTCTTCAAACTTTTTCGTGAAATTCCGAGTGACCACGATGCTTATTGGAGGCAACGGTTCACTGCATTGCTAGCGTGTTATCAACCTCCTGGAATAGGTACATCGCTGTATGTTCTAAAGGTGCCTCTTCATTTGCAACATGTTGCAGCAGCAAATCTGCCACCTGCTCGAGTGAGTAGCGTATTTTGACACTTGTGAAAAAAAGTAACGGTGGAAGTAAACTAACATTGTATTTTCGCTGAAAATAAAAAGAAATAATAAGATCCGCAAATGTAATCCGAAGCTTTAAAAACTTTTGGAATCCCATTCCCGAGCAGAAATTTGTTCAGGGTGAAATCCGGACCGGATCAGGCTGCCACAATAGCAAATCCGGGCCGGATCAGGCAAATTTAGTCCGGCCCTGATCAGGGATGTAACGCTTTTGCAAATTCAGGTCCGGATCAGGCACCTTATCAGGCTCTGATCAGGCGCTTTATCAGGCCCGGATCAGGCACCTTACCAGGCTCGGATTAGGCACTATATCTGGCTCGGATCAAGCAACTTATCTGGCCCGGATCAGGTGCCTCATCCAGCCTGAGACATACGTGTAATCTGGCTCAATCATTTGATTAATTTTTTGTTTAAAAATAGATCAACATTTATTAAATTATTATCGCAGTTACACGTTATCAAGTTTACTAACGTTATTAAAAATATGAAACATATGAAAACATTTTTTTTAAGTTTAAGTTTTTATTTTACTTGACTTGATCGTTTAGTTTTTGTTCCGGTTTTGGCGATGACCGTCCCAATCTTTCCGGCCCAATCTGTCCGGCGCAAATCATGCGTGCCTGATCAGGGCGCCTTATTGATACCTGATGAGGCTTCTATACGGCGCAAATCAGGCGTGCCTGATCAGGGCGCCTTATTGATCCCTGCTCAGGCCCCTGTCCGGCGCAAATCATGCGTGCCTGATCAGGGCGCCTTATTGATACCTGATAAGGCTTCTATCCGGCGCAAATCAGGCGTGCCTGATCAGGGCGCCTTATTGATCCCTGCTCAGGCCCCTGTCTGGCGCAAATCGGGCGTGCCTGATCAGGGCGCCTTATTGATCCCTGCTCAGGCCCCTGTCTGGCTCAAATCAGGCGTACTTGATCAGGGCGCCTTATTGATCCCTGATCCGGCCCTGATGGATCCTCAGGCAGCCTGATTAGATTTCTGCTCGGGTTCATTTTTTGTGACATTTGGTGCTTCGTTATACTTTGGCGGATTGCACACACTTCTCTTCATTCGCTCTCCAATGCAGCTTTGTTCGTTGCTCTTTGAATACAATTTCTCATCAGCGAAGACTATAACACAGTGAAATATCCTTCGCGTAATCTAGTTAGAGAATTTTAAGCTTGGGAGAACTGCTGCTGCAACCAGTTGCAAATGAAAAGAAGCTTCAACAATGATAGCTCGATGATGATAGGAAGGAAGCGGCTTTTCAGTAAACAATCGACATCATCTTCGTGGCAGTGTTTTTATCCAACACCCAATTGGGTCAGAAGTCCTGATCGTTGTTCCACATCGGCGTAGCCAGTATTTTTTTTCTGGGGGGGGGGGGGGGGGGGGCAAGGGACCGGCCCGATAGGAACTGGTTTTGTTCACAATCATCTTTTTTTTAAAATAAAATTTACATTAAGTCGATGATCCCGTAACACACATAAAACTTGCTTTAATCACACGTTCATGTTAACATTAATATCAAATTCTTGGAATATCTTGAAAAATAATCAACTAATTTTTCATCATTCCTTAAGGCCTTAGGCCACTCTAGGATTTTCCAAAAATCGATTTTTTTTGTTAAAAATCTACCTTAGTACCTATAAAATTATATTCCAAAAGATTATGGGTGTGAAAAATCTCTAAGTACTCGATTTTCGAATTCTAGCGCAAGCCCTCTTGATACATGTCGTGACTTTCTACTAACTTTAAACGCGTTTATAACAAAACTACATTTTTCAAGTCGGCCGGACTCATAACTCAAACAAATTTCAACCGATTCACTTGAAATTTTAACTGTATATTTAGAATTACATTTTCTGAGGCACTACGTAGGATTTTTTTTATTATATTGCATGGTTCCTTGTTTATAAACGATTTCCTGACGATTTTCTCATGGCATTTGATACTTTTTGTTTTAGAAATGCGCCATTTTGACAAAAAACAGTATATCAAAAAAATCCTACGTACTTCTATAACTATTCTTATATATAATCGAAAAAAACTTTAGTGTCTCATCATAACTCAAAAATTATAGGAGCTGTTGGTCCGGCCGTTGACCTTCCAGAAATAAAGGCGTCATCGGAAAAATGCTGCACAGTCGCCATTTTGACATGTATCGCTGTAAAAAAATAATTTTGTATAGTCAACTACGTGTATAATAAAACCCCTGTTTTGTAATTCCGATTTATTTTATGGTTTCGTTGAAAAGACATCACAAAATATGCCCTTTTTTAGCCTCTAGAGTGATCTAAGGCGTTAATCCAGTTACCAGTTTTTACACTTTACTTCGAGTAGGTACTCAATTAAATAAGTTTTCTATTTTTTTTTTGCAAATCGGCCCAACACTATTTTAGCTGAAATTTTTTTTCACAATGTCATCACAGTGCAGTATTTCCTAATTTTTTAAATAAAGGATGTTTTTCTTGACCATCGCTTAAGCTTCTAAGGCTGACGTATCAATTATTAAGATTTTTCTAAAATTATTGATGGTATCCTCTTCGTTCTTCATATTCAATTCGAAAAATAAATCAACTGCATGAGCTAACGGTACCCGTGCGGAAAGTGAGTTTGGGCTTTGATCGGGCCGATCTTAATTTTCTCTAACTCCATTGAGGCCCTAGTCTGGAAGCCTCAAATGGGCCATCAGTGGTCACAATTTGCTACCGAGGGCCACTGAAAGCAAAATAACCAGGGCCTTTAAAATTGCCTCAACGGTGCCTCATAAACAATTATTGCAGCCATATGCGTACGTGCGTGTGTGTGCACTGTGAAAAAGAAATGTGTCTTTTTAATACATTTGAGGCTTAGAATTCTGTCGCTTATTTTGACACGTTGGATCCTGCGTTGTTCCAATGAACGCATTGCATGCGTGTTGGTTCAAGGCATGGTAGCTCGTCTACGTCTATTATATTTAATCGATCTCAATAATTATTATGCCACAAATTCTTTAGTCAAGCAATTTATACTGATTTGTCCCTATAATAGCAAAGTCTAGTAGTATTGGGAAAATCGCTACTAGGGAATCTACAACTGCACTCCATAACTAAGTACGGAGACCTTTACTTGGTCTCCGTACTTAGACCATAGTTTTATTCAACCTACCTAACCCACCATTCCCTGATAGGGGCCAGGTGCGGCTCTCTTACGGAAAACCCTACTATGGAATCCACAAATAATCAATGGATGGCAGCGAATTGTTATTAGGTATAACCCCGTGTGGAAATGTTTTCCGGGGTGTCTAAAGGGCCCAACTAAGTATCCCCGATTATATCCGGGGCCCGTTTAGGATTCCAACAAGGACCTTTATAGGAATGTCCCGCTTGTGAAATTGGGCCCTTCAGAGGACATATATTCGGGACCTTACTAGGATTCCCTGTTACCGCCTGGATTATCCAATCCCGTTCCTACAATACGCCTGCATATAGCCCTTTTAGGTCCCCGCGTGCGCCCCGATTCTTCCCTATGATTTCCCCGTAATAAAATAGACGCATATTTCTGAAAAGATATATATTTCTTTATTTATACATTTATGTATCTATATATTGCCAGACCCTTTATCGTCAATGTGAACAATATATTATTTTTTATATATTTTAACTTTTTGTATATTAAATATGTGACGTAAATTATTTTAACGGTTAAAAATACTTTTTAAGGTCAGTCTTTTGATTTGTCGATGTCGATCATCATCACAATTTTTCCCTTAACGAGTTAGTACTATGTTAGAGGCCTGCGTGCGATGCGATTTCCATCCCAATCTTTAGCATCGCACAAACACCTTGAAAGAGCACTGTAGTACAACGTTTCGGTGACAGTTTCCGTGTTGTGGTGCATGCGTCTTACGAATTCTGAAATTAATAATGTACGTAAGTAACCACTACAGCTAATAAAATCTTGAACCTCAAAAATAAAAAGACAATGAGATCAAATACATACCAAAAATGTCTTCGTATAATTGTGACCCTTTAAGTACAATTTTAGATCCTTTTTGTTTCGATTGTCTGACCGCAGTGCATCTCATGGCTAACTCTCTATCGAAAAAGATTTTCAATATCGAGTTGACTGTCTTTTTCATGGTACATTCGATCATACAGTCTAGAGCTGCTTTCTATAAAAAGGAAAAAGTCGATGTTTAATTTCTAATATCGCCGAGAGGGAGAAAAATGTGCTGTTTTAAATATTGTACTAGAAAAACAATTTGAGACTTTTTGACAAATCAATTTGAGAATTTGAGTTTCATCGCAAATTCTGTTCTAAGAACGTTTTATCTCAAGTTGTACCCGAAGATCGTGACATCTTGTAGGACATTTTGAAATAACACCTTCCGTCTCAATTTCAGATAGCACGTGTCCTATACTCCCATCCATATAAAATAAATAATAATACTATTTCTTGGTATAAAAATCTTACGAAGTCTTCGTGAAATTCTGGTTCTGTTTTCAAACGTGAATCAAATGACTCGAAGTCTGCAGCTGTGAGGAGTTTCGTAAATCCGTATTTTTCAGTGAAAACGTTGGGCGTTACAACGCGTTCAATTTTGTCCTTCATACATCGTTCCAATGTGTGCCATAGATCCTGAATTTCGTGTTTGAGAGCCTGACTTTCTATCATCGTTTTTTTCGTCGCGTGGTATGTCAATTTCGCGATGTCTTCTGCAAATATAAATAAAACATTCAAATTACTAAACGTAAAAAGGCGATCAAATTAAATAGCAAGTACTAGAAATATCGTGAGATTTACATTTTCAAAAAGTCTTAGAAACCATTGTGTTTACATACCTTTCGACAGTTCGACGTCGTCGTCGTTAACGATATTTGTGCTTGACAGCTGACCCTTATGCTTTGGATGGTCGCTTTTGACATTAGGAACGTGACGGTCCAGTGACTTGGATATTATAGTTGATCGGTCAAATTTTTCCTTATTTGACTGATTGTCACCGAACAGTGACGGAGATCTTACTGGTGTTGCTTGGATCACTTGGCCTTGCGATGAAGGTCGAGTCAATTTGGCTCGCTGTGATTCTTTTGATCGTTGTGGCCTAACACTTTTATCTTTTTTTGTGCGTGGTGTTTTCTCATTTTTTCCCGCATATCTGCTTTTGTTTTTTCGCGGCTCACCGGGGTAAATCTCTGAATCACTGCTAGCGGATCGTCGTCATTTGCTGAAAAGTTCGAAATGCAATGGAAGTAATTAAAAACATAGCTAGTTATGTAACACGAAACCAAAATACGGGGTACATAAAATGTTTTATCATACAGGGTGTCCCAGAACTCAACGTCAAGCCGAGTGAATTTTAATGCTGAGCACGACATTTTTAATACGCATAGTGGACTGTGTACATACAAATAGTGGATGTTCATGATTCCAGTTTCTCTTTGCAATTTTCTATTCTCTACAATTTTCTATTATCGAGCAGATTGTAATAGACTAATAAAATTAATCGTTACTCACAGTTTTCGCGGTCCTCTTCTGAAGTCGCCAGCTCTGCATCAGGCAACGATTTGACCTCGTCGAGCATTTCTAAAACGTTCTTCTTTGAAGTGACGTTCTTGAAATATTGCACAGTTTGTGCAGCTTTCCATTCATCATCATTCTCGGTGTCTGTTGTGAAGGCAAATTTTTTTTCCCCCAATTGTTCGACTCTCTTTTCTGCATCGGCGTGATTCTCTATAATATAGACGATATGACGAAATAAATAAGATAAACATGCATTGAATGATTTCCAATAACAAATGAAGGTAAAAAGCATGAAAAGAAGGGCAAACAAAATAAACATGTCATACTCGCACGCCCAATACAATTAACTTGAAATTGTGGCCAAGACGACGGGGCCGGAGACAACTTCTTAATTAATGCTCTAATTAATTGTTTATCTTCTTCCTTATATGGGCCGTCCATATAATGTGCCATCATGCATCCCAAATTCTTATCGAAATCAACCCATGCACTCGGGACGAAATCAATTGATCGGCTACCATCCCCAGTCACATCATCGATAAAGTGTATTATCTGATACGGATATGCTTCCGCCACTGAAAATATTCCCACACATTAAACTTTAGTGCATTGCGCATATAACATAAAATAATAGGCATTCTGGAAATTAGTTCTTCACGCAGTTTTTCATACAATTTTTCACACAGGGCGACAAAAGTAAGGTTATGTTCTTTAAGAATTATATGCCCCGTCATCAGATGAACTCAATACCTTACTTTTGTACTAACAAATAGTTTGAGAGTAGCAGCGAAAGGTACTTACTTTTTTTTGTGCACGTGAACCTTGCCAAAATTACTTTTACGATAAATCGAGAGTGTTGCACCGGCAAACACAACACGAACACTTTGTAGCACAAACGCGCCGCAACTTGTCGGTGACGCCGTAAATACCTGAGCGTCTGACCCAAGTTTACACGGGAATCTGTTTTGACGGACAATGCGATTTATGTAGGCGATGTATATTTTTCAGTGACGAATTATACGAGATTCGTAACAATGAAATGTATATTACAGTCTTTCTGGGTTTTTCGTTTGCTGCGTTGCGCGTAGACGGTAACTCGGCGAGGGTTACTCTGTGTCTCTCTCTCTTCACCGCAATCACAAGGGAAGGGAAAATGGCGGAGGATACGCGCCACGCGCGCCCTCGCTCCTTTGTGGCAAGGAATAACCAAGAACGTGCCCGCAAAATACCTCTAATTCACACAATGATGCCATTTAATATTAGGTAGAAATTTATACGATTACAATGTTGCAATTTAACGCTCGAGTGTTAAAATTTGAAAATAATGAAAAAAGATAGAGTCGCCAAAGAGAACTGATAAAAGCGGTGATGAAATCGTTCTGTAGGTAATCTTGCGATTTCTAGGCTAGGCTATCTTGCGATTTCCTGTTAGGGATTCCACTTTAAATCCTCAACGTGACCCGTCTATTCTTTGGGTTTCCCGGACTATTTTTCACACGGGACCTGACCGGGCTCTTCATTGGAATCCGGTTATAAGTGGCGCCAGTATTTCAAATTCTTGCCACCGCATCGCCGCTACAGCGCCTTGATAGTACCCGACCGGGCCCTCCATTGGCGCCCCCATCGAGCCCTCGTTACAAGTAACAGGGGCTCCAATCAAGGGCCCGGTTGGGTCCTATCAAGGCGTTGTGGTGGCGATGCGGTGGCAAGAACTTGAAATACTGGCGCCACTTATAGTGGACGCCTTTTCAGGACCTTTCGTGGCAGTATCTTGGAAATCCCTGGTAGGGATTCCACTTTGAAGCCTAAACGGGACCCGTATATTCTCCGGGTTTCCCTGAGTATTTTCCACACGGGACCCTGCCAATTTCCGCACGGGTAGATTCTCAATTCGGCGTTTTAGAGATTTACAATGATATTTTCTAGTACTTGGTAGTAAATGTTGATCTTTCAGTATTCTTTTGGTTGTTTATCGGTCGACAAATCTAACGTATTGCTTTTTCCCAGTGTTGACTTTATTGCGAAATTTAAATATTTTTTAAATTTACGTAATGAAATAGCTACTTTTTATACAAATTACGCTGATGGAAATACTTCAAGTGTTATCAAATCATTTCTTTATACTTGTTCGGGTGAAACTTAGATAAAATTAATCTATTATTTGACTTGAATTATTTTGGATCGATATCTTTCTGCCGATGTTCACTAAGCTTTTAGGGTGGGGGCGTGCCCACCCCAGCCCCCTTTGATTACGCCAATGTTCCAGGAAAGACACATATGACTGTCCTCAAAACGCCATAATTGCTACAAATTATTACAATTCGCTCCGAGAGAGAAAATTATGAGCGTCGCGCGTAAAAGTTTCAACTCCACCAAATAAGTTAATCGTTGTACGGTGAATACTTCTCGTGTGAGAGATAAGTATTGAGGGGGCCAGCGGACCTCGCTTCAACTTCATATAACAGCGCACACACAACATCCCTCTTATCCAGGGCAATGCAGCACGGTCCGCTCACGCATGCCACGATACGCACTTCACACAATTATGGGTATGTGTGTGTGTGTGCGCGCGTGTGTGCGTGCGTGCGTGCGTAGTGTTACGGGTACGACAAGGGACCGTAGAACTGTGACGCGTTGACGCCTTTTCCCATGACTCTTCCTGCGTCGAACGAAATTGCAGGCTCAGTGCGCGTGTACCATTATCACCTTCTCGCATGGATGGACACTCGTCTCGAAATGTTCTCTCGGCAGAATTGCAGAACTTCTTGTTCTTTGTCCTCGTTTGTGTTTGTTGAGTGTTGTTCATACGTTTGTGTATGTGTGTGGTATATATATATATATATATATATATATATATCTATCTAAATGGCTAGACACTTATGGACACTAGGATGTGGTCAAAAAAATATCTGCGATTGAGATATATTTCCTTTCATGTTATCTGGGGTTGAGATACATTTTCTAATACGTTATGTGCAGTTGAGGTACAATTCCTAATACGTTATTTATTGTTCAAGTACGTTTCCGTATAGACGTTATCTGTGGTTAAGGTACGTTTTCATGTACAGTGGGTAAAAAAAGTATTTGCACACCTCGTGTTTTTCAAATTATCCTTCGAAAAAAAGTAAAATGATTTACCATTTTATTGTTTTTCGAGAAAAAAAGCAATGCTAAAGTATTTTATTATTTTTTTCACAGGAAATTTGAAAAACATTACCCACTGTATGTTATCTACGGTTGAGGTACATTTTCTTATATGTTACCTGGGTTTGAGATACGATTCTACAAATGTCATTTGAAGGTGATATTCGTTGCCATATACATTAACTGGGTTTGAGGTAGGTTTTCACAAATGTTATTTTGTGTTAAGATATGTTTCCATATATGTTATCTGGGGATCGAGTTACATTTTCGAATATGTTATCTGGGGTTGAGATTCGTTGCTATGTACATTATAACCGAGATTGAGTTACATTTCCATGTATGTTATCTGGTGTTACGATATGTTTCCATATATGTCATCTGAGGTTGAGATACATTTCCGCATGTTATCTAGTGTTGAGCTACATTTCCTTATATGTTATCTGAGGTTGAGATATTTTTCTATAAATGTTATCTATGGCTGAGATACGCTTTCGTAAATGTTATACTTGACGTCAAGACGCTGCCGCGTCTCTTGATGTGCGGTTGAGATACATTTTCTTATACGTTATCTACACTGACAGAACAATTCTTTTGATATTAACTAGATTCGTCTATTTGATTTTTTTTTATTTGAATTTTAAATTCAACTAGATTTCTACTACATTTTTCGTGAAATCAAATTTTTCCTATTGCATTTCATTATTAAAGTTATTTAACTTAAATATATTTATTTATTCAAATAAAAATTTATTTGATATCGTCTAATAACTAAATATCTTGTTTATTCTTAATAAATCTGTGATTTGGTTTCATCTGGTAGTATAAGACAAAAGCGACAGATGGAAAAATAGTACATGATTCAGTCTCTCAAAAATCTCATGGCCTTGTTTTCATTAGCAGACTGTTGTAACATTCTGCAGTTGAGGAAAAGGGTTAGTCTTTCTATACATAAATAGTCGCGCCTGTTAATAAAAGGCACGACGATATCTTTCTTTTTTTCCCAAATAGCAGCCTTGTTAGTGAAAAAAAAAGAAAAATAATTAAATTTTTTTTCGCCGCACTTTTATGTCATGAATCGAATATTCCTTTCTCGTGTTCATGCCATATATCATGTTTTATCTTTATTCATTCAATTTGAATATATTGAATTATTAAAGAGAATAGCTTGAACGAGTAAAAAAAAAATATTTGAAACAAATAGGGTCGTAGTAGGCTGTGAAACAAGGAAAAAACCTATTTAATTTAAATAGATCCTATTTAAATTAAATATTTTTTTTGGCGGTGTGGGTTGAAGTACGTTTTCATATGTCATCTGCGGTTGAGGTACGTTTTCATGTATGTTATCTACGGTTGTGATACATTTCCTTATATGTTATCTGGGGTTGAGATACGGTTCTGTGAATGTTATCTGTGGTTGAGATTCATTTCTATATACGTTTCAACCGGGGTTGAGGTACACGGAGAGAATTAAAAAGTAATTTCTGTCGTGAATTTCACGGTAAAAATTACCGTGATATATTTCACTGTGGTGACAAGTGCGAAAAGCATAATAATTCGTTTGCGACAAGTTTTTTTTAACTCACGTTACAGAAAATTTCAAATACGTAGCTAAAATTTTACTATACAAGAAGGGTAGCGCGCACGATAATTTTTACCGAGAGCACAATACATTTTCCTATAACACTCATTAAATTTTATAATAAATCTTAAAATAACTGTTATAAAGACGATACTTTTTTATAGACATTTTTGAAAGGCATCAAATAATAAAATGCACAGTAAAATTTCGCTGATATTATATATTTTTTAAATTTAAGTTTTGCGTGTTTGTTACACATCAAAATTTACTAGAAAATTTGGTAAAATTTTCTATCTGAAGAAGAAATTTTATTTTATTTTCGTGAAAATCTGTGTTTTACTCAGTAATAATAAGCGAAGTTTCAGGGTTGTCATCTGGTTACCGTTACTGCACGGTAATTTTTAACATTTAATTCTCTCCGTGTACGTTTCCATACATGTTATCTGGGCTCGAGATACGCTTCGATATATATGGAAAATTGGCAGGAAGGCCCCTAGTACAATTCGGGGCCTTCAAGAGATTATTTGTGGATTCCATAGTAGGGTTTTCCATAAAAGAGCTGGGCCCCTATTAGGGAATGGTAGGGTAAGTAGTTTGACTAAAACTATGGTCTAAGTACGGAGACCAAGTAAAAGCCTTTAAGGGGTGTAGTTGTAGATTCCCTAGTAGAGATTTCCCCAATACTACTAGACTTTGTTATTATAGGGGCAAATCAGTATAAATTACTTGACTAAAGAATTTGTGGCATAATAATTATCGATATCGATTAAATATAATAATTAAACTATGCGTTTAGTAGACGAGCTGTGATGCCTTGAACCAACACGCATGCAGTTCGTTCATTGGAACAACGCGGGATCAAACGTGTCAAAATATGCGACAGAATTCTAAGCCTCAAATGTATTGAAATAACACATTTCTTTTTTTACAGTTCACACACACGCACGTACGCATGTGGCTGCAATAATTTTTATGAGGCAGCGTTGAGGCAATTTTAAAGTTATTTTGGCTTTAATGGCCCTCGGTAGCAAAGTGTGACCGGCCACTGATGGCCCATGTAAGGCTTCCAGACTAGGGCCTTAATAAAGTTAGGGAACGTTGGGCCCGATTGAACTCCAAATTCAATTTCCGCACGGGATGTTATCTGGGGTTGACGCAACTTTTCATATACGTTATCTACGGTTGAGGGACATTTCCTCCTATGTTATCTGGCGTTGAGATAAGTTTCCATATACGCTATCTGCGGTTGAAATACGTTTTTATACGCGTCATCTTGGCTTGAAAAACATTTCATTCACATCTGCTAGGTGCAATTCGGTGGCATATCAAAATTCGTATCTATACTGATTATTAAGGCCACAAAAGGATTTTCCGAACTACGATTATCGGATCATGTGGCATAATGAAGCCTTAAGGCCAGATGAAAGCCGCTCAGTCGGTAAAAATCCTGTGTTGCGTATTCTTCCCCGAGACTGGTGGCATTTTGAAAAAGAGTTCCACTTTGTTCTTCTTCTGACGGAGCGCAAAATAAGACTTTACATACGAAATGTCAATTATTCCAGAGAAAATTGAGAAAAAGGTTTCAATCTACCTCTTTCTTTTCGTATGTCACTCGATACATCTGTTTTACTCTGCCTTGAGATTGGATGATTTTTTTATTCTGTAACCTTCAAAGTCTGTGCATTTGAGCAAGACGACATCGTCATAGAATCCCCTTTTTTTCATGACTCATTTGTGATCCCTCAAATTCACAGAGTATACACCATCTTCCAGGATCCATTATACGAAACTATCATTTGTTTTGGCTTTTGTTTGCCTTCACAACGCCGAAGCGGCGTAGACACAGTCGTTGGCAAATGATTGTAGGATCTCGGCGAAAATTTCACGTCTTTTGAGGTCAACTGCACTAATTAGTCGAATCGAACTGTTCCGTTACCAGCTCACTGGTCCAAGTCGAGAACATTAGAAATCCTTCGGCGTGTGCTTTTGCACTCTGGCATACTCTCCGAGAGTCTTTCTCTCACTTGAGTCCTCAGGCCGGCCTTGACCTTCGAGTCTCGAGCTGGCCGTATGGTAGAAGTGACGTAACGTTTGTACACTTATAACGCTTACTACATGTACGCAACAACTGTGTATGCGAACTCATACATAGATGCACATATACATGTATATAGAGAATAGATATTTGGAATCCATTATATCTATATAATCATAGCTACAAACATATCTGGCTGTTTCAAGGACGGTCCTTATGTCGTTTTTTTTTCTTCTTTTTAACGAATCGTTTATTTTGCAGACAGGACGATCCTTGAAATGATTTTTACATAAATGTGCTTATATCTTCGTGTAAATGCGATTTTGAAGACATTGGGACTTGAATAATGGCGAGGATGGGGATAAAAGGCTGCTACGAGGACAGTACTCAGGTCGAATGTCTTCAAAGTCGCTCTTTCCCAACATATACTTGTGTGCTCGGAGCTCTCTTGAGAAGTTCGAAACTGCTTGAACAAAGTTTCACGCTATCGGCGATCGAACGAAAGTTTATAGATAATTAGTCGAGGTTTTTTTAAATAAAAAGTTCGTCTTTCGATTACGTCTCGGCCTACCCGGATTTTCATGATTTATCCATCCTTTGTTCTATTTTCCATTATGCTCATTTCCCTTTTCAGGCGCATTGTATCACGAGCTTGGACCTTGATCCGAAGCGAGAGACAGCGATAGCTGCCTAGCGCGATTCGTAATGTCTCCCTAAAACGGTAACCAGTTGCACTTGAAAGTGCTTAAGAATTTCGCATTTATCGAGCAACACTATATTTCGGTCGCGTTTGAGCCGTTTGCATTTTTTTTTTAAGTTTTACTTCCTGACTTCTGATACCCTTGAGAGTTTTTAGGTATTGCTCTTCCCAATTGGATCCTTTCTTATCACGGTCTATCGGCACATTGCTAATCTGACCTAAGGGCTCAAAAGTATTGGCCTTCCGCTGACTGTTTGATGGGCCAGCTGGTGCACGGCTAAGTATCCGCTCCGAATATCGGCCATACACAGCGTTGCTTAACTCCTAGTTAAGCTAACTCCTAATTGGCAGGGTATTAGGTATACCCTGCCAATTTTCCGCATGGGTCGATACATTTTCCTGACACCGTTGTATGCTCGTGTTAAGAGTACAAATGGCTTGTAAGAGAAGCCACGGGCCCACACCCTGGCCACAGAGAGTACTACTACGTCTATAAATTTGCCAGTAAATTCAAATGAAAAATTTAAATAGACCCATACAGTTCCTACGACTAAATATTGTTTTGAGCAAATAATACCAAATATCAAAATTATCAGAAGCATATACATGGTCTATTAGTCAAGTATGTTAAATAGATCTTTAAATATATTAAAATAAATGAATATTTTTGAAATAAATCTCTGGAATAATAAAATCAAATAAAAATAACATTAATTTTACGAAAATTCTCATCAGCTTAGATAAAAAAAAGTATCAACTAAACGCATTCAGTTGATATCAATTTTAAAACATTATCCGTGTACGGTTGGCGGATCACACGCGAGATAGGATACTTTACAAACATAACTTCATGTGTGGTTGGATTTTGATCCAAGACTTCGACGCAACACCGCGATGATAATTTCTATGTATTTAATTTCTTCAAACGGATTTCCTTGACTCAACCACGCAAGTGTAGACGATTGATAACGACATCAGGTTAATCCGGTCTAACCGGGGATTAAGTGGGCAGCTGATTGTTACTTTATTCCTATCGATATTTTTGTTATCTAGTATGGCATTGGTCGGACGGTAAGGTATTCTAATTGCTGTTTCAAAATGGCTTGACGTAGGTTAACGTCAAGCCATTTCGAGATGGATAGAGAAGAAGAAAGAGAGAGAGAGAGAGAGAGAGAGAGAGAGAGAGGGAGAGAGAGAGAGAGAGAGATTTGATTGTTTTATTAAGCCCTAGTCAACTATGGGGCTATAAAAATGATTATAGTTTTTGAGTCTGATAGACGATAAACTAAACCATTTGAACAAACTAACAAAACCATATAACAATAAAAGTAAAACAATAACGCCGGGGTTACATCATTTCTTATAACACAGAAAAACACATTCCCAGATATTGCTATACGGATATAATACAAAGTAATAATAGTTATATAAAAGAATTGTAGCGAAATCATACAAAATTATGACGTCGATACAGTGTACGTGGTAATGTACAAAAAAGATCGCATCCCGACAGATAAATGAACAGAATAATAAAAAATATAGTAATAAGAATATAAACCAAAGTGACACATATTTGAGCGCAACGAATTGATGACTATATAAGCCTGATATAAAATAATAATACCAAATATAGGACGATCTCCAACACCATGGCAACTCGATCAACATAGCTGTAACAATAAAGGGAAGCAATACCTAATGTAGTGTAATTTCGGTCTCAGCCCTGAACAAATGATTGTGGAGATTTTATTTGAAAATTGGAAGAGATGGGGAATTCTTGATATCAGATGGTATCAAGATCAGATGGAGGGGGAGGGAGAGGGAGAGGGAGAGAGAGAGAGAGCAATGGCTGACATGCAAATGCAAAGATGCAAATAAGGGTCTTCTCGAATGCCGGAAATATCCACGGTCGAGCTGACACTATTTTTGTGTCTTGGGCTAACGGACTTCGATCTTTGATCATGCTTTTCCCAAACAAGTTCTGTGCTAAATCCATATTCTACTGTAGTCCCTTCTTTCTTTCCTTTATCCAAGTCCGATAATAATCTGCCGTTTCTCGCTTGTATACACTGCATATACAAATAGCGTCTCTGAATCGTGCAATAAGCTCGTAGATCGGGAATATAGGATAAAATTATCATTGTATATTGCGTCAGTGATATTCTGACAAACACGCTCAAAAGAATTCGACCGAAGACTATCAATAATTCCCGTATATTAAAAAAGATATATAAAACTAGATGAATTACTTGCACGGTATGCGTTTCATCCCGAAAACTTCGAAACAGACCTGCATCTTTCTCGTCGAACAAAAGAAGTTGAATAAAATATGAATATTTTATTTCCTAAATTCCAACGTATATCCTTTCGAGTTTTGACGTATTACTTTTCCAAATTGATTCCATTCCAATTACTCCCTACCCGCACTTTACCAATCTAACCTAACTTCCGTTGCGTCCACAGCGGTCTTAAGGCATCGGTCTCCATCTATTGCACATATTTTCAAGAACTTTTATTTTCAAAATAAAATTTATCTCCATATTTTAATCTTTTTCTACATAAAGATAGAACTTTCAAAGTACAAGGAAAATTTTTTGTTTTCAAATTTATCTTGGCGATCTGGCTGCCTGAAGTTATCCCTGCTTTCACCTTGTCGACACGAAATCTTAACTTTTGAGCATCTGAAAACAAAAAGTCGAGTATTTTATTATAAAGCGGAGTTGTAGTTATGACCCCTACAAAAAACTTTCACCCCCGAAAAAAAGAAAACAAAATGGCGCACTGTTGAATTTTTCGACTTTTTTTTACAACTTAAATTATTTCAAAATAGGATTAAATATAAATGAATATTTATACCGTTAGTAGGGGTCGAAGAGATACATGCATAGAATAATCCCTCTAAATTTGAGCCCAATCGGTGCAACAGTTTTTCCAAAATCATGTCGACAAGGTCGAAAAACGTTGTTTTGCGAAAAATGCGTTCAAAGTTTCTCTTATAAAAATGTATATAAAAGTTTAAAAAAGTCTCTTATCCTCAATCAGCGATGCCTGGTCCATACATTATTCCTTCAGCTTCTTCAAAAGTTTCACTTTCTTGAGATTTTTGGTTTCAGATCTCTGTTCTGCGAGCTTTGGACGCTCGCTACGGCCGTTGCGCGCTGAGCGCGCAAAGATGCTTCTATTGTATTAGGTGTATAACTGAATTTTTACAGATTTTTTTCTTCGAGCTTTAAATTATATTTAAAATAGAAATATTTTTGCGGTCGTTTGTGGTTTTGAAAGGATCGGACCCAAGGTTTCACAACACCGAACGACAAGTTCACGTGAGTTACATAACCTCTCAGAATAGCAGAGCTTACGATGGCAACTGATAAACGGCACATTCGGCACTGCATTTTATACGAATTCCAACAAGGAAAAAAAGCTTCTAAAGCAAGGGCATCAATTTGTAGTGTTCTTGGTGCTGACGTTGTGTCTTATGAAACGTGTAATTATTGGTACAAACGTTTTATCGACGTCGAAACAGAACATCCACTTAAAGAAGGTCCTCCTGTGTATCTGGTGGGACATGAAGGGTGTGCTTTATTACGAACTCCTGGAAATTGGTCAGACGGTGACTGCGGAAGGCTACAGCCGACAATTGAACAAACTGAGCGAAGAACTTGATCAGAAAAGGCTATTTACTGGGCAAGGAAGCAGGCAAGTCATACTGCTGCATGACAACGTTCGACCTCACGTTGCTCGCGCGACTCAGAAGACCCTCTTGAACTTGGGATGGGAAGTTCTCCCTCACGCGGCATATTCACCAGACTTGGCCCCAACCGACTACCATTTGTTCCGGTCAATGCAGCACGCCTTAGTGGATAAACAGTTCAAAACGCTGGACGATGTGCGTAAATTCGTCGATGACTTTATCGCCGCGAAGCCTGCAAGTTTCTTTCGCGACGGCATTCGTATGTTACCTGAGAGATGGCGCAAGGTCGTCGAAAACGATGGACAATATTTCCAAGATTAAGTTCGTTGTTCTCTATTTTTTTATATTAAATTAATTTGCTGAAAAATCTGTAAAAATTAAGTCATTCACCTAATATTACTCTTTTTAGCCCCTTATCGATCACTCCGATCTAAATAACGTTCTCTACCGTATTTCTACAGGTATATAGTATACGAAACTGATGTTTTTCAGAAAATCGAAAATTTCCGAAAATAGACTGATCCTGATCCCTTAAGCTGCACTATAGCGCATTTGCCGAGGGTACGGGGAAACTGTGGAAAACCCGTACTGGTATAGACTGCCCAATATTCTTCTGATTCTCTCGTACAGAGACGATTTGCTCAAGTGCCTACACCAAGGTCTCAGAAGTATTGGCATTCCGCTGATTGGATAATGCGCCAGCCGATGCACTGCTAAGCGTTCACCGCTTTGAGTATCGGTCATGCACAACCCCTACTTAAGGGGTTAAATTACTGTGTCGACCCAAAAATCAGAGTTATTTGAAAAAATAATTTTCAAGGAATAAGTCAGATGATTGAAACATCGTTTGAACATTTATTTATATGTACAGAGTGTCTCAAAATGATCTGACATTTTTAATTGCACGCCATTTTTTTGTGCGCGGACATAGACTACTAATCTTTGTCAACTGGCATCAGGAAGTATTGAGTATAGAGTTATGGACTCGAGCAACGCATAGGAATGCAAATCGAGCAAATCGAGCAACGCATAGAAATTGTTAAAATTCATTACAAAAAAATGGTGAAAATTTTGCCGAGACCGTTCGAAAAGTCCCCACGTCTTTTGGTCATCATAACGCACCATCTCGCAACATTGTGGCGAAATTAATCACAAAATTTGAGGTTAGCGGTTGAATTCTGACCGCGAAAAGCAGTAGCCGTGCTCGTATCGAGTCGTTCGAATGAAAACAGCCGCAATGAGTGCGAGTGTTGACGAAAGTCCTTTCACCTCGATTCGCCATCGTGCTCAGCAATTGAATATTTCAAGATGCTCGGTGCAGCGAATTTTGATGAAAGATCTGCATATGCATGCTTACAAGATCCAATTGACACAAGAACTGCAGCCAGCAGACTATCGTTATGTGTGAATATTGTGTTCCACACATAACCTCCATATTTGTACCTTATATTAAAATAAAAATATTCGTACTTTTCAGAAAAATAATACGTATTATTTATAAATAAAAATTCCAGGCCATTTTGAGACTCCCTGGACATTAATAAGGTTGTGCATCAAATTTCATTTAAAAAGATTAATTATTATAGAAGTTAGAAATAATCTCGTGAAGGAATTTTGAACGCGAGAGGCTCAACGGTGTACTTGATTTTGACCATCCGGTTGATCTGAAACAAAAAACGAGTTTTTTTTTCTTCAAATAAACAATATTCGCTAAGACTTGACCGAGTTTTTTTTTGTTATCGCGTTTGAATAATCGAAAAAACATCTTTTCAATTTTTTTCTGCAATTTTTCCAGGAAAAATGATATTGTCAATAACCAATGCAAAAAATGTTGAAAGGAAAAACGTCGGTCAAGACTAAATTACTATACTTCACTGAATAAGTGTACCAAATTTCAAGTCAATTCGTTCATCAGATGTTGAGAAATCGTGTACACCGTTTTGATAAACAGTTTCGATAAAAACGCGTTTAAAGTTTCACCAGCAGTTTTATCGTTGTAACAATAACTTCACCTTCAATCCGCGATTCCTGTACCATACGTTAGATCTCCCTCTTCAATTTGAATTGCCTCAAGCGACGAACGAGTTTTTGAAATTTTCACATTAGCCTTGCTTCTTAAGGAGGTACAACTACTCCCTCAGGGTCAACAAAGAGACTAAATTTATGTTACCCCACGGGTGTTCCGATTTATGTTAACTTATGTTGAATATTCGATCCCAAAGTGCCAAATTTGTGGTAAATATTTTATTTATTGCATATTTATTAATAAAAACTAAACAGTTAGATCCTCAACGATTCTGGAGTCTTCACGACGATTTCCAAGCAGTAGCGAAATTCGGTAACTCGATGGTGACCGTTTTCTTTGTCGTTGGCTAGCGACAGCCAATAAGAGGCTCCCTTTCTTCTGATCGTGCATGCGATTGGCTGTCGCTGGCTGGCGACGGCGAGAACTGTTGATGCCGCGTTGCAGAATCTCGCTACAGAGCTAGATTATGCTCGCCAAACGAATCAGCTGTTACGCCCGACGTTGGCAAGTCTATGGGTACTATTTCGTCATTATGATAATATTCAACCGAAAGTTGAAACCGTTTTATAATTTAATGCTTGAACTACACGGTGAATTTCGAATTTTCGATTTTTTACAATATCTATTATGTCTAATTTATCAAATTCCAGTTTTCCAACGACCTTAGTTGGATACGTGAGCAGCAAAACCGTGATCACCGCACACCCGGTCGACCGTTCTTCATAAGACGACGTGCTTCACTAGCTCAAAGTGCTCGACTTTGCAAATTTTATTACGAAAAAACTGAACGGTCAATATAGCTCAAATTTTTCCAAAGTCGTTCACCAGTGTCGGTAACAAAATATGAATCTTTTTTTTTCCTTACTCCAAACTTGTCTCAATCATTATTATTACTTGGAATTATATCTCGTCGTTGAGTTTTCACGATTAGACACGTTTCTCCCAACGAACAAAGCATGAAGAAACCGAATTTCTGGGATATAAAAAAAACGCATACAAAACGAAAAGTTACCGAGGGCACATCGGGGCTGCGGTCGAACGGGAAAATATTGTAAAAACAATATTTCTCTCGTATATTTGAGAACCGCTGGTTCATCCAACGTGCGGGAATCGCTTCTGCGGCTCTCTTGGTCCGACCGTCGATCATTTCGGGTATATAAGAGGTCCCTCTTTTCCTCTCACTCCGACCGGTCTCACTCACTATTCATCTCGCCATCTCTCTCTCTCTCTCTCTCTCTCCCCCCCCCCCCCTCTCTCTCTCTCTCTCGCATCTCACGTCGTCGCAAGTCCAAGAACGCGAGTGAGAGAACGAGACAGGATTACATTAAGATTGGCCGGGAAAAGGGGGGAAGGAAGAGAGGAGGGAGGGAAGGAGACGTCCACCAGAAGGTGGAGGGTTGTGAACGCTCGTCAGGGTGCCTAATACGCCCACGAATGGCTTTTGGCCCCGGCGGCTCTTACTCGGACGTCGATCAATTCAAGACACGATTACACATACACCTTTACATACGGCTGTGCGTACGAATAAACGTGTATATATATATATATGGAAGTCTATAAGAATGGAATATAATATATATAGAAGCCAACACGAGGAAGCGAAAAAAAAAGAAACTTGAGTCCTTACGAGAGGAGAGGGGCGATAAACATACCGACTCGTTTGACTCTAATTTGACTTTCTCACTTTTCTTCGTGCAGGATGTTTATATTATATTTACGAAAGCTCGATAAACATCGGGGTCCCTTGGGGAAAAATTATTTTTCTCAGATTGCATTTTCGTAGCCTAAACTTTGCAGCAGGCAAGTTCTCATCTTTTTCCCTGCCGTCAACCTCTTCGTTCCTCTCTTACACTTTTTCTCTTTCTACCTCTCTCTCTATATGCGTCCTCTCATTCTCGGTCGAATCCCTCATTAAGTTGCAACTAACGTCGAAGCAATTAATCTAAAATCGCGTCTGGCAAGGTGCGGACCGCGTTCATCGCAATGTGTTCTCTTTCTATCTCCGCCCGCCTCCCCCCCCCCTCCCATTTGCTATCTCTTTTTCCGTCTTCCTATATCTGCAGGATACCTCGATATACCTCGACGCGGTATATCGTCTGGGGTGGCTGTATTGGTTATCCTGTATCGCTGGAGCAGACAGTCTCACGACGGGTTATAGAACGGAGATTTGCAACATAGTGCGTTCTGCCGTTGGCGGCACAAAACGAATTCACGATTCCCTTTGCTTTCATCTATTGCTTGATGCCTTGCATCCGCGGGGTGCAACGAATGTTTGTCTTTATTTTTCAATTTTTTAAAATTCATTTTTGTTATTACCCAAAATTCCTTTTCGTAGATTGGTGGAGTAGATCGCTAACGCGTGCAGAAGTACGTTGAAAAAATCCTAGAACCTACCACATCCGTATAGGGAATTGATAGGGACGTCACACGTAGGAAGGCCACGAAAAAACGTTTGATCGATTTTTGTAAATTGGCAATAAACAAATGGAATATTTGGAAAAAAAATCATCATCTGTATTTGTTCTTTCAATGATGCACACTTCAACGATCTGTTAATCTACGATTGTTGAGAATCTCTCGATGCGCTGCCCACATGGAAATAAAATATATGTAAAAATATAGTTTTCGATATATTAAAAATAGATAGAAAATATATTTCTGATATATATTATATATCTTAGATATATATTAGATACATGCAATATATACGGGAAATGCTTTAAAAATATATTCGCGATATCCAACTTTTCGTCAAAAAATATATCTTCAGAATGTATACAGAATATATGTTGGATATGCGATTGCATATATTCAAACTATATTTGAAATATACTTTAAATATATTCAAACTGCATCTAAAATGTACACGAAATATATTCATACTATATTTCAAATATTATTGAAATATATTTAAAGTGTATTCAAGATATACTTGAAATATATTTAGATTATGCTTAAAATATACTTTGAATGTCTTTAAACTACATCTAAAATGTATACGAAATATATTCATACTACGTTTAAAATATACTCGAAATATATTCATACTAGATTAAAAATATTATTGAAATATATTCAAAGTATATGTCAAATATACTCGTAATATATCTGAAGTGTACACGGAATACATTTAAAATAAGTACTTTTTGGGCATATTTTAAGATATTTATAAAATCTATATAAAATAAATTTTATAAATATCTGCAGGAATTAAACAGATATTACAAAAAAATTTACAACGAATAATTTTGAGGTGCAATCCTATTTATTTATGTTAATTACACGAAGGTCAGGAAACGGCCCAATTATTATGTACGCTTTGTTGACGGTGAAACCTTCGAAATCGAATTCTTTTACGTTGTCACGATGACGTATCTCCTGTTATGCTCTCGGTTCCAACGATACAGCACAAAATACGAAGATAGGCTCGGAGCTCATCCCAACGAGCTGGCAGCAAATCTGCTTAACCGGAACCTAGTAGCTAGAAGATTGAAGAAGTTCAAGCCCATCGACTTACGCGAACGCTTCCAATGAACGAAGCACTGCGACAGTAAAATCACGAAAAACAGAGAATAAAGCATCAATGGATGCCTGCTCTGAACCACCTTTCTTTGTTTTTTAATTTTTTTTTTAGACCACTTAATAAAATTATTTAATGTTATTATATAACAGTTTATAGTTGTACATATTGTCAATAAAAAAAAAAATGCTCTCGGTAATTAAAAAAAAAATATGGCCGTCGACTAATCATGGGCAGGAGATAATAGCAACTGAGTATATTAAAAAAAAGTAGGATGCATGTAATCTTAAAGTACAAATGTAATTTTAAACTACAAATTAAACGTGAATGCCAATACTTAAATGAAACCAAATCGAACGTTGTTTTTCAATGAATAGTTGGTTCGTTGAGTCCTTCGACAAATCCTTTTTATAAATTGTCCGACAAATCCGAACGATATCACTTCCTTTTTCAATAAATTCGACAACTATGGTTCGTTCGTTGGTCAAATTACTCTTTTGGTTATTTATTCCTTCGGAGCGGCGTTTGATGTCAAGTTTCTTGACAGATGACGAAACATACAAAATCGAGATATGAAAATAGCTGCATATGCTGAGATATGAAAGTATCTACCTTCGTGGTTAGATTTTTGATGCTCTGACTATGGGCAGAGTATGCTATGGAATAACAGCTATGAATGTATTCTTATAGCGACTATTTGATGTTCTAAAATCTAAATTTTCCAAACTAAACATTCGAGTGCCAAAATGTGTGCCAAATATCATCATTTAATTCTAATATGATCTAATATTATAATTATAATTATAAAAATAGTAGATATTATAATCGGATTTTACATTCAAAATATATAAAACGTACATTAGTGATGCATTTTCGATAAGTTTTATATATATCTGATATGTATTTTTTTTATATACGTCAGCATATTTTCTTCAGTATATCCCCCAATACATACATACATTCAGCTTGTATGTCTGATATATTTAATATATATCTTAAATGTATTTATATTTATATATCGCATAGGTTTTGACTTATATCTAAAAATATAATTGACATATCCAATTTTACGAACAAAATATATTTTATATGTGTTTTATATATCTTTCGATATATTTTTTATATATTTTATTTCCATGTGGGTGCTGTAGTCAGCTCAGCGTTCTAAATACACACCCATGTATGAATGATAACCTGGTGCTTTTGTGTGAGAACGGCGAACCGTGCTATTGTCGATATGAAAGATATTTTACAATCGTGAGTAATGACTTTTTGTTTTTGTTTTGCGGGCCCTGAGTATCCTCCCTCGCACGGCGGACCTCCTTTTTCCGATGTTCTCGAGTGGTCCGGTGACAAAATTGTCGGAACATCGTTGTCTAGGGTATTTTAGGTAAATGGCAATTCTCGATGCAACTTGAAATACTCGAAAATGTAGCGAGATTCATCGATCAATTTTGTCGGCCTCTTGTATATCGTTATCATCCCTGGAGTTAATGGCGCGAATTGCAATGACGTTGAAGTTTGCACGGTAGAAACGCAACGATTTTTTTTTTCTTCATTTTCCATTTCTTTATTTTTATGCTTACCCATAGTGTTTTGTTTTGCAAATTACTGTCGTAAATCTCTACTAAGAATACGTAAAAACGATTGAGTAATTTACACAGCTCAAAAACAGTCCTCTTTACAACAATACTGCCTTAACATTTTAGTTCGGAACTCCTCAATTTTTCCGATCGTTATTGGAACCTTAAGTTTGAAAACCTCGTATGGACCTTTAAGAGACCCTGACACTTTCTCACTGAGGGTCCTCAAATGCTTCATAAGTTGGGCCCTATTGCTATTCCCCTTAACTAGAGTTGTTTAAATTCGAAGAATCTTTAGATTTTTAGACATCATTCGCGTTCCACATGGCTCGGACCATATTTTAACCGCGTTAGAATTACATTGAAATCATTTCAACTGCGCGTCGAGACACTCGTAATCTGTTGGTGGACGACGGTAACGTGTAAAGCGGGAGTTTGTATCGACGTAGTAAATATAGCCAAGATGGGCAAAGGAATACGAGAATGAGGTGGAAAGTAAAAAAAAAAAGAGATAAATCGAGGAGTCAATAAGTAGTTGCGGTAGTTATCGATTCGCCCCCCTCCCCCCCCCCTCTCTCTCTCTTTCTCCCGCGATCCCTTTCTTCCTCTCTCTCGTAGCTCAGGCCGCGATGCTTTTGGCGCTGCTGGGAAGCCCTCGGGCTATACCGCTGGTCATTCGAGAGGGTCCTTTATATATTTCGGTAGGTCCCTCGATCTCTCGCACGCCTCGGGTTTAGTCAAGCTTTTTGTCCCTCCGGTAGTCCCGGGAGTAGCAGCTAATTCTCCGGTGTGTTATTCTCGTCTTCACCCGTTCCATCGCGGCACTCACTTCTTTATTCATTCCCCGTGACCGTGGTTCCTCGACAAAATACACAACATTCGCAGTCCCGAATGCGGAAAGTATGATTTTTTTTTTCGTAATCCTTTCGTTGTTTTTTTTTCTTCTTCTATATATTTCTTCACTCAGCCGCAGTAATTTCTGCGCACGGTGGTTTATTTTCCCGTGCGAGATGACGGAAAAGCGTGAAAAAGTTCGTCAACTGAAATATCGGTCCCTCGTAAGAGCGAAGGCGCGCGCGGGAGCTTACAGCGACGTCTCACAAACGTCATCGAAGTCGCGGAGGTAACAGCACAAAAAACGTACAAGACACATGTGCGTGCCTTTACGAACGTGAGGCGATGTGTGGAGAGAAAGAGAGAGAGAGAGAGAGAGAGAGAGAGAGAGAGAGAGAGAGAGAGAAAATAAATGTGTGTGTTCTTTCTCGTATAGGCATCTCGATTTTTTTTTCAACCTCCGTTTCTCTCGAACCTCTTGCGCAGAGCCCTCGTGGGGATGCAAACAGATGGTGTGTGTTGCCGTCGACGATTTTCTATTCACGGGCTACGCGGTTTCTTCGCTATCATTATCATCGTCATCATCATCAATCATGATCATTCGTTATATATATATATATATATATATACATCGGAACAACTATCGCGAAACTATATCGCTCCGGTGAATAAAAAGAAAAATATATACGGTGGATTAGGGTTACTTTGATCAATTTTGAAATGAAAGTCAATATATCTCTCTAAATAATATCGCAAAAAAAATGGGAACATCAACTTTTATTAGTCTTTTTATTTTCCAAATTACAATTTAAAAATAAATGGGGAAAAAAAAATTAATCGTGATCAAAGTTATACTGACAGTGGGGTTACTTTGATATCGGCCTTTTTCTTAATGAGAATCGGAAGTAAAATAAAGTAAAGTAAAAGAAGATGGAGCGTTTTTCCTAAAGAAGAAAAAAAAGGTCAACGGGATCGATAGTTACAACAAGCTTTATTGTTTTCATAAAGACAACTTTATTGATAAACGTCTGGTATTTTATAATTATTGATGCGGTAACACATCCATAAGCTTCGAAACATTAAAAAACTAGAAAAAAAAAACAAGTTGTAAGGTAGGTAACATACTTTTGTTTATCCTAGGTGATCTAAATCACAAAAAGAGAACAAATTGTTCATTAAGAACATTTCTCAACCTACAATTCTGCAACATTAATATCAAATGGGAATTCAACATAATCATTTTTATCGATAGGTGTCGGCAAGAATGATCCCATATCAATGTTATCGATTTCAGATATATCTCCTTTAATTCTCTTGAATCTTGTTTTATCTCCAGCTGATTTGAAACCTTCCACTAGTGAAGGGTCTAATTCCATTATTTGGCAAACGTACTTGTACGTTTTTTTTGTCACGACTGAGAATACTGAGAATACTCCGAGACTAGCAATAAAGATAATACGTGGGGTGAAATTGATCCATGATCAATTATACCCCGTCGAAATGGTCAAAGACACCCTAACGAAACCACTGCCGCCCATAGAATATGTTTTTGAGGATATTCCACACAACAAAGCATAATGGTGTATTTTAATAAACATCTGACAAGGTGATTTTTACCAAAAACATACACCATTGCAACACTCAACTTATTTTTAAAGTTATTCGAGCATAAAGAATAGTTTAAATACATTACTTACATTTTTTTATATTTTCGCGGTCACAAACCGTTCGTGTTGCGCTGAATGATGACATAAAAAGACACTCAGGCTAGCCAACTGTAAAAAAAAGCTTTCGGTCGCCTTCAGAAACTTCACAATTTGAATTTAAAAATAAACCAAAGTTTTTATCGAAGTAACCCCACGAATCAGAGTAACCCCAATCCACGGTACATCGACGCCTCAGTGATAAAGGGCTACGTGTATACAGGGTGTCCCAGGAAGGAATGTCTTCCCTGAAATGGGGGGTTGGGGGTTAAATTCTGAGTCGATTGATATAAGCATGTATTGTTCCCAGATCAACCCCTGAATTATTATTAATTTTTAAAGACGGGCCAATCAGGCGCGCCCGATGAGCGGGCTTACGTCGGTGAGCGATACGCACGTGTAGTGGTGCCTGGCGAAGTAACGCTCTGCGAGGCACCACTACACGCACGTATCGCTCACCGACGTGAGCTCGCTCATCGGGCGCGCCTGATTGGCCCGTCTTTAAAAATTAATAATAATTCAGGGGTTGATCTGGGAACAATACATGCTTATATCAATCGACTCAGAATTTCACCCCCAACCCCCCATTTCAGGGATGACATTCCTTCTTGGGACACCCTGTATACGTATATTTCAATTCGTCTGTATAGGGAGTATGTAGAACGCTGTGAACCCGAGGATTTCGCTCGGTGTGACGAGAAAAACGAGAGACGCGAAGCAAATCTCTCGGACGATAAATAATTCGTTCAGGTTGCCGCGAGAGAATAAGGTTACGTTCGTTATATATCGATTTCTCTGTCTTAAGGACGCATGGATCACGTTTGGGCATATAGGCGCGGTGCCCTTATGTGGCACTGAGCCATTCGTGCACGTGTATAGAGCTCGATTGCTGGCCGATTGAAGGACCTAGCAAAGAGTTGAAACACGCGAAACATACACGCTTTTATTTTTTCTACTCGCCAATGGTTGGCTTTTTAGGGTTGCATCGGAGTCTAGGGGAAACGTGAATATGGCGTTAAAAATTGGATGCACTGTTGGTACGTTTTATCTTCGAAAAGGGAAAATTTGGGATCGATTTGACGGCTTGTTGTAGAATTATGATGTCTTTCGTTTGGAATCAATTTGCATTCTTATGGCGCGTTGTTTCACTCTTAAATATATGATGCGAATGTTGAAAAATAAATGGCGCGGAATGTTTTAGATTTTTTTGTGCGGGTTATTTAGGGCAAACCGACCAGTGAATGGACAAATAACGACACTATAGGATTGAGATGGAGTGTAAAATGAAAATATCATCAAAACAAACTTTTTCATTGCTGTAGGCAATAACGGATGTTATTCTAATGGAAAACAATAGTCGAATTAATTGCAACAAACAATATTGGAAGAATTGATAAACACGTAGCGAAATGACTAAATCGATAGTGAATGGACAAAATTACTAGTGAATGGACACTCGACCACCAATAAAAGGGCGTGTAGTTTAGATGAACGCTGTAAAGAATAACGATTTATTATTTATTTGTATTAAATTCTAGATTTGGAGATCATTGTGTTGCAAAAAAATTACAATATTTTTATACATACGAGTATTTTATTCTATATTACTATTTTGTAGAAAACACACAAAGCTTTTTTGCATGCTAACGTGACATTTTCAAAAAGCTATCACAGTTTGTTTCGACAGAAAAATAGAAAATTAAATTTGGTCAAAATTGACAAAAGGAATTAAATGATTTAACGACAGCATTTGATGAAATGTACATTGTAAAGTCATAACAGTATTTAGTTTTGTAATTTTTAACAGATGAGCTATATTTTTCATTATCCTTTGAGAATTATCAGAACAGAGCCCATATATTCAATCACTGGAAAGAGGTTAGAATACATCCCCAGTGAATAAACATATCTAATTCTATTAGACATGTTTATTCACTATTATTACGAATTTATTTAAAATTGTTGCAAAAAATCAAAGAATGATTCTATCTTAAGTCGTCAAACTAATGCCCTCAAAACTCATAAAATTTTTTGTTTTCGCCTTTAGAACACTGGTCGGTGTGACTTGTGTACGAAAGGAATTTTAGGAAAATTTTACAATAATTCACTACATAAATGTACTGCCTATTTTTTCGTTCGGCGCTCCCATATATTGTTATCAAATTTTATGGCTGTAACGCTGTAAACAGCTGGGCGGCTTGAAAATTGCGGCTTTCGTGTGCCCCGGCATATTTACTGAGTTTTATCCTAATCAAGTTACATATTGATAAAAACGGGTGGAACAATCATTCGAAATGAAAAAAATACTTTTACCTGGAAATTTGAGGCTTGCGATCTATACAGGGTGAGGCACATAAAGTGTTACAGAGCAATAGCACTCAAACTATTGATCATATCCAAAAATGTTTCAGACAAAAGTTTCAGTGTTCGAGAAGGCCGTCATACTGGACCACCCTATTTTTTTTATCGGTGGAGCCGCTGAAGCTACGTCAAGGTCAACTCCACTTTTTAAAATGGAACCATGTCTTTTTTTTCGATGACATTGTTACTGATTTTAAGACGAATTCAGCGACCTACAACACAAGGTCATTCTAGTCACGCAAAGTATGAAAATAGTCGAAAAATCGAAAAATATCGGAATAATCACTTTCAAAGAATCCACTTACCTTGGTTTGGGTCTACCTACAGAAGATGCTCGAAGAAAGAATACGCCGAGCATGTACCGAAATTACACCACAAATGTTGGCTGAAGTTAGACGGTCTTTTCATCAGCGAATTAACAAGTGCTTATAAGTCGAGGGTCATTACTTCGAGCATCTTCTGTAGGTAGACCCAAACCAAGGTTAGTGGATCCTTTGAAAGTGATTATTCCGATATTTTTCGATTTTTCGACTATTTTCATTCTTTGCGTGACTAGAATGACCTTGTGTTGTAGGTCGCTGAATTCGTCTTAAAATCGGTAATAATGTCATCGAAAAAAAAATACATGGTTCCATTTAAAAAAGTGGAGTTGTCCTTGACGTAGCTTCAGCGCCTCCACCGATAAAAAAATACGGTGGTCCAGTATGACGGCCTTCTCGAACACTGAAACTTTTGTCTGAAACATTTTTGGATATGATCAATAGTTTGAGTGCTATTGCTCTGTAACACTTTATGTGCCTCATCCTGTATATTGCGCCAGTAACGACTTGATTTACTTTATATCTGGTACATGTATATTTGAGAATTTCTTTTTTGACTTTTCGACAAAGAGACTTGGATTTTCAATGTCGGAAAAAAGTAGTAACAGTAAATCAGACTCCTGATTATCACACCTCGTGATAAACTGAAACGAGAATCTTTCATACTATGAGACTCGGTTCATCTTTCCACGTGGAATTTTTCATAATTATTTTCGATGTTCAAAAATTGTCCCTATTCTGTCGGGGTGCGCTAATAATCCCAATTGATTTCGTAATTGGTCTCCTCGTTTGAAACTTTTTTAATTTGACCACCTGATATCCCCTCGTCTGGACCTAATTGGGCTGTATTGTGGCGAACATTGTTAGCTAGCGCGTAAGTTCTCCAAAGGCCCTCAGTTCAATTGTGGATACCCTGACAATTGTCCATACGGAAACAGCGCTGTTGTACTGAACGGTACTTTTTCATCCAAGATGTTGGTAACTTTCCTTGCCATCAAGAGTTATCGGAGAGTTTTTTTTTTCCTTGTGTATTTTTATAGGTGCTCGAGTCCCTCGGAGTGATGGAAATGACTGCGCTAATGAATTTTTCCGTTCATTTCCCATTAGCCTTCTTAGCACTATGATACGTACATTAACATTACTTATCGTTGTTCCTTCATTATCGTGGGCTCTCTAACTTCGTATCTCCCACGAAAGATACGTCCTGTTTTTCAATAGAATGCGTCGTGCATGAAAATCACTCAAACGCGACTGTTTGGCGAGGAGTCGTTCTACGGTTTTGATGGCCTATTGATCAATTGATTAGAACTAAGAACCAACACGGATGAGAAATATTGACAGTACAATTGTGAATGTTAAAAAAACTGAAGTTATCAATAAAACTTATTAATAACTAATAAAAATAGCTGCTCGTGCGGAAAATTGGCAGGGTATACTTAATACAATTCGGGGCCTTCAATGAATTATTGGTAGATTCCATAGTAGGGTTTTCCATAAAAGAGCCGAACCGGGCCCCTATTAGGGAATGGTAGGGTAGGTAGGTTGACTAAAACTATGGTCTGAGTACGGAGACCAAGTAAAGGCATTTAAGGCCTTAGGCCACTCTAGGATTTTCCAAATATCAATTTTTTTCGGTTAAAAATGTACCTTAGTACCTATAAAATTATATTCCAAAAGATTATGGGTGTGAAAAATCTCTAAGTACTCGATTTTCGAATTTAGCGCAACCCCTCTTGATTCATGTCGTGACTTTCTACTAACTTTAAACGCGTTTATCTCAAAACTACATTTTTCAAGTCGGCTGGACTCATAACTCAAACAACTTTCAACCGATTCACTTGAAATTTTAACTGTATATTTAGAATTACATTTTCTGAGGCACTACGTAGGATTTTTTAAATTATATTGCATAGTTCTTTTTTTATAAACAATTTTCTGACGATTTTCTCATGGCATTTGATACTTTTTGTTTTAGAAATGCGCCATTTTGACAAAAAACAACATATCAAAAATATCCTACGTACTTCTATAGCTATTCTTATATATAATCGAAAGAACTTTAGTGTCTCATCATAACTCAAAAATTATAGGAGCTGTTGGTCCGGCCGTTGAACTTCCAGAAATAAAGGCGTCATCGGAAAAATGCTGCACAGTCGCCATTTTTACATGTATCGCTGTGAAAAAATAATTTTGTATAGTCAATTACGCGTATAATAAAACCCCTATTTTGTAATTCCGATTTATTTTATGGTTTCGCTGAAAAAAAAACCACAAAATATGCCCATTTATTTGGCCTTTAGAGTGGCATAAAGCCTTCAGGGGTGTAGTTGTAGATTCTTTAGCAGCAATTCCCCCAATACTACTAGACTTTGCTATTATATGGTCAAATCAGTATAAATTGTTTGATTAAAGAATTTGTGTCATAATAATTATCGAGATCGATTAAATATAATAATTAAACTATGCGTTTAGTAGAAGAGCCGTGATGCCTTGAACCAACATGCATGTAGTGCGTTTATTGGAACAACGCGGGGTCAAACGTGTCAAAATATGCGATAGAATTCTAAGCCTCAAATGTATTGAAATAGGACATTTCTTTTTCACAGTGTACACGTACGCACGTGCGTATATGGCTGCAATAATTTTGATGAGGCACCGTTGAGGCAATTTTAAAGGCCCTGGTTATTTTGCCTTCAATGGCCCTCGGTAGCAAAGTGTGACCGGCCCTTGATGGCCCATGTGAGGCTTCCAGTCTAGGGCCTTAATAAAGTTAGGGAAAATTAAGATGGCCCCGATCAACGCCCGAACTCAATTTCCGCCCGGATGTTAACAACTAAGAAAGAACTAACCAAAAAAACAGTGAAATTAACTTCGCGTTTAAATTTCGGCATCGTGTACGCAGTTTTCCATTCAAAAAGTCAATTCAATTTGCTTAGATTTTTAAGGATTTTCTCTCTCTCGAAAACGATGAAGTGGTGCTTATGAAAACTTCGTAGTTCGTCTGATATGTGTATGCGGCCAAAAAAAGAAATAACACAGCTCGAAACTCCTCAAGGTGATGCGAAAGACATTCCATACGTGCAGGAATGATAGCTGTACGAGCCATTCAGCGGAGCGAGAGAAAGATCATCCCCACACCAGGTGTAGCATCACTTAAAGATCACCTTAGAGCATCGTAAAGTTAAAACATACACGGAATATTCCAAGCTACACACTCTCAGCCTTCAACTATGTAAACTCTCACTTTGGACCACCCATTAATGTAATTAACTTATAGACACTGAACTTCCAGACGGAGATATGACATTTTTAAATTATATTGCAATCCGAGCTACACGAAAAAAATGCCGCATCTGTCAAATACAGCTGAGCATGTTTTATCCATTTAGCGTCAGTTTCAAGACAAAAATTGTAAGCTTGGAGGTCAATATCCATCTTCAAGACTTTCATAATTCGTAGGATATTAGTCAGACCATCGTTGAAATTGCGCACTGCAATATCAGTTGTTAGATTTAATACTTTTTTGCCACTTGAGTGGGCCTTTGGAGCCAAGCTCCAGACAGTAGCATTGAAACTTTCGTTGCTGTTTTGCGTGTAGCCTCCCAAGCAACGATTTAGTCACTCATTGTAACTTAGAACAAGTCTAAGGCTACAAATAAATGGTCAATAGTAATTTATGCTACAAGTGCGGGAAACTACGAATTCCATCGCGCGTGAAGTTGCCGCATGAGCCGAAGGCTTATGGTGCATTTCACACGAATTCGAGTGAGAAATGCACCATAAGTCGAGGCGAATTCGGCAACTTACGCGCGATGTAATTCGTTTTTTTTTCGCACATGTCCCATACATTATTTTTTGCAATGACTGTCTCGAAAGTGGGATTTGAGATTCAACAAAACCAATAACCAATAACCATAACCAATTGTTATTTTTTCACATTTCAAACGTCAACTGTGATAAGTGGACGTTTCATATCACATGAATTTCGCTACATTCAAGTTTGTTCAATCGATCCAAAATCGTAGAACAAAAAACTATCAACCGTGAAAAAAACCGTATTTCCCTGAATCAATGCGGTAAAGTGAGCTATAAATAGATTTTTTTCCGCACTAGTGCGGGAAAGTCTCGCATTCCCGCACTAGTGCGAGAAAGTAAGCATCGTTGAGAAATAAGCCACTTTCCGCACGCTAAACACCAATCGAAAATCGCACTTTCGGGGCAGGCATTGCAAAAAAAAAAAATTTCATCAAGTCTCGCTGGTTACGAAAGGTGAGAAAAACCTTTTTCTTCACAAAACATTTTCAACCCCAAATTCAACCTTTCACTTTGAAAATTGCTAAAACAGTTTTTCATATCCTTATTAGAGATCTACGACCTCAACTTTACAACAAAAATGGATCATAATAAAAATAATTCTTATATTTAGAAAATTGAAGAGCATACTTTAACGTTATTTGTATTCGTGTAAAGGTAATTTCAAGGACATTAGGGTGTACATAATGCTAAGTTTGTGATTTATTTATTTTAAGGAGGTTCTGCTCAAATTACAAGAAATGGAAAAACCTTCAAATTTAAATAGCACTTGTCAGAAGGTATTTCACTCGCACCTGCAAAATTTCAACACGTTTGACCGCCTACTTATCGAGATAAAAAATCGTAAAGATACCTCCGAATTACATAAGGTCTTATGGTGAATATTGTTATTACGCAAGAAATCATCCAATATCGGTTAGTTAAAACGTGGTGGCTTATTGAAAATTTCATGAGGTATATATACATCAATGACAGAGGGATAGCAAAAAAAAAATGGACTCGATTGACCACGCCTGTCATGAGTTATAGCTAATAAATATACCGAAAAGTTCTCAAATTGCTTGGGACATGGGTGCAAAAAGCTTTGGCGTGACAGCGCTGTAGCGGTCAAGAGGGTGGGTGGGGGGCGAGACAACGATTGAGACAGCGAGAACGGTGAGGGCACCTAGCGTCGTCTGCTAAGCGCATTATCTAGAGAGTAGTGGACAGCAAGGAAAGAAACTAACAAATTTTTGGTTAAACGTACATTTTTTGGTTAAACACATCCTCATTACCGAACTTTCCCTTCCAGCGAAAGCGCTTTTTGGAAACTGATTGCATATTTAAAAAAATTCATGCTCCAGAGATATAAACACGACGCAAACACAGCGAAATTGCTGCCAATCCACTGTAGGCGCGCGCACGTACCATCTAAAACGTTGCCAAGTTTCATGTTTCGATAGATGCATAGCAAATAAATAGTTTAGTAACCACAAAAAACTTTTAGAATGCTCCATGAAGTAAAATAGTACAATTTTGTTCATTCGGAAGTAATAATATCGATTTATATACATTTTTTTATGCTACGAGATGATTTTTTCATCGGAAAATCAGTTTGGTACCAATGCGGTTGCCTTATGTGTGTAAGCATAGGGAGGTGCCGCTTTGCTCTGCGCGTCCCTAAAAGTTCAAGCAGAACTTCCTTAAGGCTTTAGGCCACTCTAGAGGCAAAAAGACGGCATATTTTGTGATTTTTTTCAGCGAAACGATAAAATAAATCGGAATTACAAAATAGGGGTTTTATTATACACGTAATTGACTATACAAAATTATTTTTTCACAGCGATACATGTCAAAATGGCGACTTTGCAGCATTTTTCCGATGACGCCTTTATTTCTGGAAGGTCAACGGCCGGATAAACAGCTCCTATAATTTTTGAGTTATGATGAGACACTAAAGTTTTTTCGATTATATATAAGAATAGTTATAGAAGTACGTAGAATTTTTTTGATATATTGTTTTTTGTCAAAATGGCGCATTCCTAAAACAAGAAGTATAAAATGTCATGAAAAAATCATCAGAAAATTGTTTATAAAAAAGGAACTATGCAATATAATTTTAAAAAATCCTACGTAGTGCCTCGGAAAATGTAATTCCAAATATACAGTTAAAATTTCAAGTGAATCGGTTGAAATTTGTTTGAGTTATGAGTCCGGCTGACTTGAAAAATGTAGTTTTGAGATAAACGGATTTAAACTTAGTAGAAAGACACGACATGAATGAAGAGGGGTTGCGCTAGAATTCGAAAATCGAGTACTCAGTGATTTTTCACACCCATAATCTTTTGAAATATAATTTTACAGGTACTAAGCTAGATTTTTAACCAAAAAAAATCGATTTTTGGAAAATCATAGAGTGGCCTGAGGTTCTAAGGACATTGAGGTGTACATGAGTTGAGTGGAAATTGGACAATAAGCCACCACGAGGCCCTCCGAAATGAAATGTCCTCAATATTACGTTCAACATATACATAGATTTTTACGAGAAAAAAAAATATGGCACATCAGGGACCTAGGGGATCGACGGGTAGTCCTGTTATTACCGGCGTTACGTCAACTAATTAGCAATTACGAGGCCAACGCACCAGCCGACTCGGTCGTTCGGTTGTATGCCGGGTCATAATTAATCAGGAAGAGTTTCTTTTCTTTTTTTTTTTTTTTCGAGCGTGAGCGAACGCGCGAGCGGATTAAAGTTCACGGAGGCGAGACGAAACGAGGGAACGCGCGAGGTATACATGATCGCCGGTTGATTTCGAGACACCAACCAACCTCTCCCTCTTGATCCCGCCCGCGAGTCTGCATGATATTTATTATCTTTTTCAGTTTTTTTTTTTAAAATCTCCCAACATCTTAATAAAGTATATAGTAACAGTATTTCGCATACTCGATGCGGCCTTTTCCCTCGCTATCGGCAATTATTCACACTCCGCTTAAATCCCCAATCCCACGTATTGTATACGTCGGACTTTTGCAGACCTCGTATATGTGTATAGATATACAGAAACACAGCCGATCCACATTTCTTGAGGCGGGATGAATGTTCGCGTTTTTTTTCTCTTTTCTTCAACAATTTCAAGATTTATGAGAATGTAAATTATGCGAAAGAGAGATTTTTATGCAATTTAACGGGTATGCATAAGATTGGAACTTGAAGAACAGGTCGGTTTCCTATATTTTATTCCGATAAGAATTTTTGAGCGGCGAGGTAGAGATTTCACACACAATTAATACATGGACTTGCCAGGTTTGTGTGTGTTTTTTTTTTTTTTAATTATTGAAAGATATTGATAAGCATTTAAATTATTATTATTTAAACAAAGTAGCGCAGTTGCTGCGTAGCCAATCGATGCGGGTGGTTCTGGCAACTGGGGTGAACTCAAATGAAAAATGCACTTTTGGTGCAATAAGAAAACTCCCATATGACCGCGGATACATTTGTAAAATTTTGAAAATTACGATAATGGCAAGCTGTAGAAAAAAAGTTCAATTTCCTACCAAAAAAAAAATCAACTTTCGTTATTCGTTATTAACAAAAGGATAAAGATATTTTCAAGTTTCAAGTGACAACGTTTCATAAAACATAGTTTCGAGAAAAACGCCAAAGAAGTTCGCCGTAGCGCAGTTGATGACGTTGAAGTTTGCATCGTTGGATTGCAACGATATGTTTTCCAATTTTAATAATTCTTTATTTTTACCATTACCCGAAGCCTATTTTTTTTTTTTTTGCAAATTGAGGTCGCAAATTTCTCATGAGAATACGTAGGAACGTTCGAGCGATTTTCACAGCCTGAATCGACGAAAATGAAATTTGAATAATTAACAAGAATTAATTTTCGTAGCATTCCAACGATGCAAACTTCAACGTCATCGCAGTTGGCGATCTGACCTTTCACAAAAATCGTCACAAGACGCTAAATTTTGGGAATTTTTACAAAATCCTTGCTACAAACTGAACTTAGGATTAAAAAAAAATCGTATTTTCAAAATTTCAAGCATATGCAGATCCCTCAAGAGTACATTGACATTACGCAGGATTTCTTTATTCGCCGTGCGCAAAAAGTAAACGAAATTTTTACAATTTCATTTCAAGACATTACACAACAAGTAAACCTCTTGACGCGACAACGAAAAAAGAAGAAAAAAAATATCACCTCTGCCGCACGTATCGTGCTATCGATGAAGATAACATAATTCGTTCCCTCCATCTTCGATTTTCCCCGCTCATTCTCCGTCTCCTATTCTCTCCCTCGCTTTCCCTCTCGGCCACACACTCGATCGCACACACACACACACACACACACAAATATATATATATATATATACATATATATATATATATATATATATGTATTATGAATGTGTAGTTCGATCGTGGTCTCCTCTCTCTCGCCCTTACCTTTCAACCTTCCCTATATCCCGCACGGGATACGTACGAGGAGACGACTATGCTCTAGCTTCCGGAGTAACGTCGTGCACGCCCGGTGGATCTTACGGGCCGATAAACGCTATACCGCCCCGGGCGTCTCCGGGCAAGCACGATGCGATCTCCGGGGCGCCGGAGCGCGGACGCCGTGCGCCTTATATACATACTCTACCTTACATACGTACATGAACGTACTCCTACCCACCCACCACACACACACACACACATAGACACTTACGCGCCACACATATATACATCCATCCACGTCCTGAGCCCCGAAAGGCCTCAAAGCTGTGCTCATCCATAGATACGCCTTCCATTATATATATATATATATATATATATATATATATATATATATATATATATATATATATATATATATGTATATATATATATATATATATATATATATATATATATATATATATATATATTCTACGGATGCGCTCTGCACGCCGGCACACGATCGCCGCTCGTCGCCTTCCAACGATAATGTATACCCGTACCCTACACACCACAACCGTGGCCACGGAGCCGGAGCTCTTTGCGAGCGCTTCCCTGCAACCCGATGCGCTTGGTGTGCCGAGTTAACGCAACTATCACGAAATTGTTTATATAAATATATATATATATATATATATATATATATGCGTGTACAGCACACACATTTCTTTCTATCACACCAAGCTCCCAACGCGACGTTCTGTCTCCTGCCTCGATTAATTAGATATTTTCCTTATACAGTAGACCGTCGATTATCCGAATCAATTGGGACCGGGCGCCTTTCGGATAATCGAAAATTCGAATAACTGAACAGCAAAAAAAAACGTTGATTATTTCAATATGATGATATACATTTAAAAATACAATTAACATTAATATTTAATAATAGAAATATGTTTTTGGTAAATTGGAAATAACATAATATTATTAAATGATATTATGTTATTTTCAATTCGAAATATGCGAAAAAAATCAAGTTTTTGAACATTGTAAAGGGTTTTCCCCCCTTAAATCATCGCACTTTAACATAATATCATTAAATGATATTATGTTAAAGTGCGATAATTTAAAGGGGGGTGAACCCTTTACAATGTTCAAAAAATTGATTTTTTTTTCACATATTTCCAAAGTATAATGTATTGAGAGTATAGTGGAAAATCGAAAAATCGAAATATGAAATATTTACGAAGTTATAGCACATAGTCGAGAGCGCGCCGGGACCGCATGCTGTGAACTAGGGAAACTTTAAACGCGATTATCTCGAAACTGCATTTTCAAAAACTGCTCATGTTATAGCTCAAAAAGTTATTGATCGATCCGACTGAAATTTTGGGAGGTTTATCACTATAACATTATCGGGAGGATATACCCAAAGTTTTGAGGTTATCGTGTAAATAAATTACCTTTTTGGGATAAAAATTGTCGAGAAAATGGTCAAAAATGTGAAAATTTGATTAAAAAGCGTACATAATTTCTAATTTTATCCTTTTTAAAAATGTTTTTATAGGTATATCCTTCCCCTACACATGTCAATAATCGGAAAATATTTTTACGCCGATTTTAATAATCGGAAACGCCGCGATTTTGTTCTGTTAAAAAAAAAATTTAACCCGTGAAAGTTTTAATAAGATAATGTCAAAAAAATTTTATTATGCGATTATTTTATCACCTTTAAAAAAAATCCTGAAAAATGACACATTTTCATGCGTCTAAAGGATTTCCGCCCTTAATGATTATGATCATTTGTAAGGTTAATGATATTATGTAAATGTACGAAGTTAAATATGTATTTAAAAATAATCAACATTCGTAAATCTTTGAGTTCTTATCTATTTATTTTTAAAAAAGTCGACGATTTTCTTCTGCTTCACAACGGAGGCTCGTTTCTTTGCTGCCAAATCTCGCAGTCGTTTTAGAAGATGAAGCTGCATTGAACAACATTCAGGCTGTATTACGTACCACTCCATTGCCGTAATATATAGGGCGTAATCGTTCGAATAACTGAGCATTCGGATGAACAAAATTATTCTTTAGATAATTGATATTTTGGATAACCCAAATCGCCATTCGGATAATTGACGTTTCGGATAACTGGTGTTCGGATAATCGACGCTCTACTGTATATATATATATTACATGGGTCATTAAGTCCCGGGGCTGATACAGATGGCGCCGCCAATGCCATGCCGCTTTTGTTTTTCGGTAGTACCAACCTTCAAAAGATACGTGTAAAAATTTCATTTTGCTTAAACGATGGATAAAAACGAGTTTCGTGTCTCGATCAAACACTGTTTTTTAATGGGAAAAAATTCCGTTCAAGCTCAGCAATGGCTTGAAAAGTGTTACCAGGAAAAGTGCTCATCGAAAACAACCATTTGCCGATGGTATGCGGATTTTAAACGCGGTCGAACAACCACCGAAGACGCGGAGCGCTCAGGTCGTCCAATAGAGGTGGCTACGCCCGAAAACATCCAAAAAATTCTAAAAATTCTTATGTCCGATCGTAAAGTGAAGTTGCAAGAGATAGCTGACATCCTAAAGATACCAAAAGGCACCGTGTTCAAAATTGTGCATGAAAATTTGGGTATGAAAAAACTTTTGTCCAAGTGGGTGCCGCGTTTGCTCACAGTGGAACAAAAACAACAACGAATTGATGATTCGGAGCGCTGTTTGAAGCTGTTTACGCGTGATAAAAAGGATTTTTTACGTCGGTACATAACAATGGATGAAACATGAATTCATCACTATACGCCAGAGTCGAAAAGAGCGTCAGCCGAGTGGAGAGGAGAGCCTATTTTGAGGCAAAAGACAAATCGTTCTATAAGAAAAGCATCGAAAGTTTAGAGAAACGTTGAAATGATCGTATCGCTATGGAAGGTGACTATGTTGATGAATAAAGTCGAATTTTGCAAAAAAAAAAAAGTGTTTTTACTGGTTAGTCCCGGGACTTAATGACCCATGAGGTGACACGCCGGACGCTCTTTCATATACACAACGAACGATTCGTTTATATTTTGAGAAATAATTTCCCCCCGCTTGTGGTGCTTTATTTGGGGGAGTTAAGCGGTTTCATTGCCTCGCTTCATGTTATAGGAGCGGTTAAACAATGTGAGGAAATATTAATCGATGGTTAGGAAAAACAAAAAGTGTATTGGGCGGTACTGGTTTTCGGGTATGTATTGAAACTCTTTGAAATGGGAATCTTACGCAAAGCGCAGATGCCCCCCACGTAAACATAACGTAAACAAAAGAAGCTGTCAACGCGCGCGGTACATTTTCGCGGTGTCTGGCTTGTGCTAAAATTATATGAATGGACATAATGGACAATAATTACGGATAATTTGACTATACCGGAATTGAAAAATCGGCTTCGAGAACGCGGCTCATCTCTTAAAGGGAAGCAAATAGTACATTGTGTACCAAGGAAACAAAGCCCCTGTCTCCGCGGTGCACACGATTATTTATACACCAAAACCATATTTTCCGAACTTTTGTATTGTTAAATACATATGGCTGCAAGCATATGCATGGTGTATCGCACATGGAAGCTGTATCGCACGCGCAGCGCGGGGGTGGAGGGGGCGGAGTGCGCCTCCCCCGCAGACACCAAATATATCTTTGAAATGGTTCAGCATATACAGAAATGCGTCGTACGTCGATTCATAGAGGTCTTTTGATTTTTATAGCAATATTTCGTGTGTCGTCTTTGTCGCGGATTCCTTTAGATCCGGCGCCGTGCATTGGAGCCACTCATCGCTGCTATGATTTGCAATATCACTCATTGTTTATTACATTTTTTTTATTAATGATTTATGTGGCGGCGAGGTCGACGATGCTTTGTTGCGGTGTCACATGAAAGTGAGGTTGTGTTTCTTCCCGGAAATAACATCTCAGCGTACACAATAATTCCTCGACCTAACGGCTGAGGGCAGCACCTAACGACCGACAGCTGTTGTACAGGGACGTTTCACATTTTTTAAATCCTAGGACGTAAAATACCTCTATTACGTACCGTTTACACGCACGAAAAAGCGAAGAAAACATGGTTGTGGTATATAAAAGATCTTATCGCAATTTATGACATTATGATAATTAACTATTTTACAGTATACTTTTAGAAGTAAATAGCGTCAAAAATATTATGTTTATACACTGACCTGTAACAAATTCTTCATTTCTATAGTCTTCAGCTCTAAAATGATCAGAACATTGGGGGTAAGGTTCCTTATTGACCGCGGACTGAAGGTCGTATTGACAGACGTATTCTTCATTGCTGGTTCTCGATTATTGGTCCATTCGTTGTTGTGGAGAGGAGAATGTATTTTGAAAAGATTCGTTGGAAAAATTTTTTCTGTTGTTCATTGGGAATCGTTGTTTGTCGTTGTAGGGAGGCGAAGAAATGGATGATGCAGTGGTCGATTTATATCAGAGGATTGTATAACGTTGAAATTTGCTTCGTTGGAATGCAACGAATTTTATTTCTTTATTTTTATTATTGTAGAAAGGCTTTTTCTTTTGCAAAACGAGATCGTGAATATATAACGAACATACGTGCAAAAGGTTTGAGTGATCTTCATAGCTCGAAACGGCCAAAAACATTGAACAACTGAAAATAATTAATTTTTGTTGCATTCGAACGGCATACGACTGCAAGGACTCACAGAGCGGATATTTCGACAAATGTAGTGTCACAGTCGTCGCCGTTGGATCATTACATGTTCATAGGATGGTTCATTTTTTGGAGGTACTAAAGTAAATGCACATCTTGGCAGTTGCTGCCTATCCACGTGGGGATAGCGAAGGGCTAATCGCTTGTGGAATCATCGAAGAATTTTGGCTTATGAAATTTGACTCGAAATCCCAATGGGATCCTTACGCGCGATGTCTTTATCAAATCCCTACAGGGATGTGGTAGAATCTTTGGACTTTCCAAAAAATTTCTGCACGTGTGCTCTCGCGAAACAAGTAAAACAGAAATAAGTCGCAATTTTTTTGTGAATTCTCTTTCGGGTCAGGGAACATACAACGTCAATAAAAAAAAAATGTTTATATGAAACCCGCGAAAGATAGAAATTTTTGAAATTTTCACCCCCCCAGAGGGGTGCGCTCCGGTGGTACAACATTTTTTTTCTCCTTTACGATGTTTTCTAAGCAACTGAAGGTGAATTGTGCAAGAAATTGTAGGAAATAAAAAAGTTGAAAAAACAAAAAGCAAAACCGTTGCGTAGCACCGATGCAAAATTCAGGCCCATGATAATATGCAGTAATTGTTGCGTCCAAGCAGTGTTGCCAGGTTAGGGATTTTCTCCCTAGATTTAGGGTGTTTTCAACTAGTATAAGGTAGAAACAGGGAGAACATTTTGTTTGGGATTTTTATAGGGTTTTTTCATGATTGAAAAATGTTAACCTTTGTCGGTTTTAAATTGCACAATCAACCAATTCAAGGGCAAAAAACGAACTCCATGACGCTGCCACAATTATACATTGCACTGATTGCAACTGTTGTACACTGCACGTCGATATTTTATTTAATAATTCCATATACTAAAACATTTATGATTTTTTTTACATATAAACTATCATATATGTTTTATAATGTAGGAGACTAGAAAAGTGCTTTAGAATATTTGTGTTGTTCTCTCTCTCTCTCTCTCTCTGGCCTCTTTCTTAGTTCGGTGATTATTCGGATTCATTCGGACATAAGTTGTCCACCACCATGACATCGTCATCCGCCACCTTGCTGTATACCGTTTCCGAGTTGAAGCGTTTGAACATTGACGCCGTTGGTTCAAACTTGCAACACTCGGCGTCAAGTGTGCAGCGAATATGCAAAACTGTGCTCGCTGTTTTGCTCCCTGTCGGTTCTTGACCACATGACGGACAATGCATTTGCTTACCGCTAGATGGCATTGTCATAGTATATTATATATATATATATATATATATATATATATTTGCACCGCTGTTTAGGGTTTTTTTTAGGGAGATACGAAATTTATCTAGGGATGGGACATATCGACTATCTGGCGACACTGCGTCCAAGCATCATTCGTCAATTTTTCCGCAACGAAAATCTTCTCGCTATTGACCCTTTTACTTCGTGACTCTCCTTACCCCACACCCAATATTGTACACTTTTGCATCGTTGAAACGCAGCATAAATAATGTTCAATTCGTTGAAATGCAACGATATTTTTTATTCTTTCTCTATATTTATCATTATCTAAAGACTTCTTTTAAAATTGAGGTCGTCAATATCTAATAACAATACTTAAGAACGTTTGAACGATTGTCACATCTTAAAGTGGCAAAAAAAAAAAATTGAATTATTAGAAAGAATGAATTTTCGTTGCATTCCAACGATGCAAACTTCAACATTATAAAATTTCTTTACAGCTAATTCAATCTATCAACATCACTGGAATACCTTCACGTATTCTCATTAGAGATTTACGACCGCACTTTGCAACCATAAGGTTTTTCATAATACTAAAAATGAAGAAATAAAAATAAAGAAAATGAATCGTTGCATTCGAACGAGGCAAAATTCAACGTCATATTTTTCCTGCAAACCCCATAGCATTCTCGCACTATTTCTAGTCTCCTTACGCCCACACGTTCGTTTCCCTTTCTCTGCTTCTCACTCTCTCTCTTGATCCCTTCCTCCCTGCTCTAGCTCTCTTTCTCTTCATGCCCATCTCTTTTTCCCTGTTTCCTCTGTGGCGGTCTCTCGCACAAAGTCGTTTGTGCCGTTTTGCGTCCCTTGTGTATATACCCTTCTCTCGCTTCTGGTCATTTGCCGTAAAAGGGGTTGCTCGGAGAGTCCGCGAGGGAGACAAATGCGGGAGAACATTAAAGATAAAGCGAGAGTGACTGGACTCTCTCTCTCTCTCTCTCTCTCTCTCTCTCTCTCTCTCGTTGATGTTATATACAGTATCTTTTCTTTTTTAATTTCTCTATAATCAACGGCTCACCGCGAGTGCTCTGGCAGGAAAAAAAAATATATATTCTCCTCTCTCGCTCGTGTATCCTCACGTTATTTAGTTTCTCCCTCTGTCTCCGTTATCCTCTTCTTCCTCTTATTCTTCGGCTTCCACCGCCACTCGGCCAATTAAGCCGAATGGCGCAACGCACGCCCGAGGACCAATATAGCCTAGTTGCGCGCCCGCCGACTCTGTGTCTTGCTCTCTTATCTAATGTAAGATCAAGGGAGAGGGACGGGGGAGCCGCGTGTGGCGTGCGAAAAACCGCGTGCTCGAAGCATTTTACTCCTCTCCGCTTGTGCGTGTGTGCTCTAGCACATGTGTACCGTACACGTTCCACGTGCAATGAATTCTCCGTATGGACGAACATGTGGGCTCCCCGCCCCCAACCCCTCCCCCTTTCCCTGCAATACGTATGTGCGCCCACAATATAAATATGGCGTCATCATTTTTATCCCGGATTCTCGATCGCGAAATCTTCGCTCACAATTACATCCGAGCCAAAGCGAGAAAAGAAAAGAGAGAGAGAGAGAGAGAGAGAGAGGGTTGTTGTTTCTACTTTCCCACAATTATCGAAGTGTTAAAGTAGCCTCACGGTCTACTTTTACGGTTCACGCTCTGCCACACGTCCTTTCGCATATCCGCCCTTCATCCGTGCCCTTGCCCACAGTCATTGAAAATCTGGTCATTTGACAGGCTCCGTGAAACAATATGCGTGTGGTAGCGACGCTCGTTAGAAGTGAAATTTCAAACATTCATGTCACTGATGATCGAAAATATCAGATTGTGCTGAAAAGAAATATAAAACATAATGATTGAATTTTCTTAAATTGCAAAATTACAAGATTCACTTTTATTCATTTAATTTTCGATCAAAAACTTAATTCTGTATTGACAATACAATAATAATTTACAAAATATTTTATAAAAAATGAACCAAACAGCAACTCAAATTCTCCACGCTATAAATCGAATGTAAATATACCGAGGTAAACAGCACAACGCAACAAGCAATGCCCGCGGAGCGTCAGTTGAGGCACATGTCACAAACATTTGCTGCGTAGTAGAAGCAAAGCAAGAATGTTTTTAGAAAGGTTGTGACACGCCATATGATTCTTCGTATACCATGGGGATACACGTGCGCATGCGCACGTCTCTTCTTTCACTCACCGGCTATCTCTCTATCTCTCTTTCTTTTCCCCCTCCACTTTAGCGTTAGAAAGTAACGCAAACGTTAAACGCGAATACCTCGTATAAGAAGTTTCACTTCAAAAAGAAGCGCTAGAGTTGCCAAAAGTCCCGTAGAAGGCGAGAGCTTCTCGACAGGATCCTTCGGTTTTACAGTCTAGTTAATTGACCGCGAACTCTGCCTCCTGGTTCAATCGAGTTGATATGTAAGGTTTAAGTAGGGTGAACCAACCCGTGAATGAACGCATAACGCCACTATAGGAATCAGATAGACTGTAAAAAGGAAATATGAAAACAAATTTTTTAATTGCTATAGCTAACAAAAGATATTCTTCTCATAACAGCAAAAAATATTCGAAGTAATTGCAACAAATAATATTGGAGGAATGGATGGATGAAATAACCAGTAAATGGAAACTCGACCACCAATAAATGGATGTGTAGTGTAGATAAACGCTGTAAAGAATAACGATTTATTATTTATTTGTATTAAATTCTAGATTTGGAGATCATGGTGTTGCACAAAAATGATATTTTTTATACATACGAGTATTTTACTTTATATTACAATTTTGTAGAAAACACACGAAACTTTTTTGCATGTTAACGTGACATTTTCGAAAAGCTGACAATGTTCGTTTCGACAGAAAAACAGAAAATTAAATTTTGTCAAAATTGAAGAAAAAAATGAAATGATTTTATGACAGCATTTGGGAAAATGTACATTGTAAATTCATAACAGTATTTAATTTTGTAATTTTCAACAGATGAGCTAAATTTTTTACTCTGCTTTGAGAATTATCAGAACAAAGCTAATATGCTCGTTCATTGGAAAGAGGTTAGAATACAGCACCAGTGAATAAACATCTCTAATTCTAATCTATTATTATGAATTTATTTTAAAATTTTGGAAAAAAATCCGTGATTGATTCTATCTTAAATAATAAAAGTAACACTTATCCTCAAAACTCATAAAAACTTTTTCAGAAAACATAAAATTGATATTTTACTCAAAATTTTCGTTCTTTTTTGCAATAAAAAAAGTATTTTTTTAAAGTGATTTTCATAAAAAAGTAGGTACAAATTCACCGTAATATTGTTGTAGAGCTGCGTGCATAATTTTAGCACGGTCGGTCAACTCGTTTCAAAATTATGTTTCCCTCAATGATTTCAGTGACTTACCGGCTAATTACTTACTTTACCACCGTATTCTTGAGATGTTTAACATCTTACGTAAATTAAAAAAATTGATTTTTCGATACAGCTACATGTATTTACCCCCTTAATTTTCGTTTATTCCAATTTTCGGATCGAATGAAACTACACGATCGCTAATTTAATCTGGAAAATTTGTACGGAACGAAGCGCCGGAAATAAATCATCGCACGATAAAATGTATGAGGTTTTACGGACTCGAGTGTCTCAATCTCAATTAAATAATTCCTCATTATGATTTGAACGTTTACCGTTGGATTCTTTAACGCAAAGGGCACGCGTTCGTACTGATATCCGTATAGTGATCGCATAGATGCGATACGTTCCACATTACATATGAAGAAGGATAGGCACACCTGTGTTCTAAGCCGCCACGGTATACTGGAGACGACGATCCGATAAGGGTTAAACAACCCCTCCTGCCTTCTCCCCTTTATCATGTATACATGAACAGCGTGTAGAACGATCGCCCACCGGATGGGGTGGTAAATGCACCCAGGGGTTGCCGCTTGATGCTCCTTTTGAGGCACCCTGCACCGCCTCCTTACACGCGCTACATATGCATACACATATACATACATCAACCTATTTCTATCTACAGTACGCGTTCCCACGTATGCTCATCAGTCTCGATCCCGGGGCGTCTAAATAAGTGCTCTTCAGGTTGCTGATCGCACCTCCTACGTGAGCTCCGTTCACCGCATGCAGCTTCTATGCATATATAATTGACTAGAAAAATACAATTCGATACTACCAAGCAAAAATTAACAGCAGCCAACGAATCTCCATTTGTCCTGATCTTTATCCTTGCGAGAAACATCCTTTGGGTCACGTTTCGTGAAGGAGCTGCCAAAAAGACGCCCATGGAATGGAAATTAACAATAGAATGTGCCAGAGTTGCACTATTTAGCAGAAAGGAGGTATACCGTTTTTTTTTAATGGGGGGTTTCTCTTCTTTTATAGTGCGTTCTTGTTTGTGACGAGGAATAGATGTTTTTTTTTTATGTAGGAATTAGAATCTACTGTAATACGAATTAATCGTTGTTTCTGCGCCTTGCGGTTCTTCTACGAGGAACTATCATAGGCGCATCATAAGCAGCGCGCTTTGAAACCGACGCAGAAAGAAAAATCGTTTCGTATTTCAAAATAGCAAGGGAATTACTGTGAGGACACACACACACACACACACACGCACATATATATATATATATATATATGTATACATACACACACGCGTACGAGACGACAATTAAAAGATAACGAAGCTGTGGGAAAGTTTGAAAGCAGTTCATAGAACTCCAGATTACGTGGGCTGCGAGAATCCTGGGTGATTTACTGATCGTAAAAAGAAAAACCGTAGTTTCACAGTGAAAATAATCGTTTATTGCCAAACTCGTATAAGTATAGGCCAATCTACAAAATCGTTCTTAAAGCAAGGGATTTGATCAGTTTCAATTTCGTTATATCGCAACCGTGCAAATTTCGGACCGATTCAGCCTTAAGGAGGTTGGCGTGGTCCAGTTGAGTCAAATGACGGTTTATCAGTTTTTTTTTTACCATAAACCTAAAAAAAATGCACACGAGGTATAGACTTATTTTATAGATGCTATGTTTTTATAAAATATTTAGTTAAAGTTGTGTTAATTAATAAATTAAATGTTGTGTCACTACCAACTTGAAAAAGTATAACATTATTCATTATTATGAAAGGGTCGTAATCTTTTATTGGATTATAAAGATTAAAGAGATTCGTAATTTTTTATCAAACCTTGATGGTTCAATATTGAATGTATATGATTTTCGATGGGCTAGATGGCGGTTTTTTTTTTCTAAATCTTTACGAAGGCTTAGTTTACGTTAATCCGTTGTTAGAAATGGTTTATCCTGGTGTTAAATAGCCAAAAAAATTACGTCACCCGTAGCGTGAACGTCTAGCCCATCTAAGGACACGTAAAATTACATACATTAAAATATTTTTTAGCTCTGGTGTTTTGTGATGGAAACATTTTTAAAAAATCGTTAAGACTCCATATAGCCTGGACAATAATATATATATATATTTTTTAATCTTGGATTGCGGTTAATGCTCCAACCTACTTGATAATGTTAATTCAGATAAAAATGTTTTAGAAAATGAAGTATCTACGGGATCCTCAAAAAATGTATCGTACACTGAAATAAGAAAATTGTTGCACGGACTCAATGAATTTTCTGTGTCAAGATAGTGAAAAAATGTTCCGCCAATGCGAACATTTATTTCGTTCCTATCATGAACTGTTGAAAGAACCTTGCATTTGCTTGCCCGAAACACGAAAATTCAGCTGAACGTCCGCAATCGCAGAATTAGTTGAAGCAAGAAATCTTGTTCTCTCTGTGGTGTCGGAGATAAAGGTACGTTCTCGAAAAAACGTGAAGGTGAGAAAGTGACTCAAGGAATTAGCGAGATAGCTGGGAAAAAATCGTATCGAAGCCGCTGCCACCGATGATTTTCTTCTTCCAGTCTAACGTTCCAATTATGTCGCAGCCAAGGACTGTAATATCACAAAGGTTCCTTTATTTTGATCTCCAGTTCATCAGGGCCGATTTCCTACGGATCAGGATCACCGGAACATTTTATCCGGTCTCGCAACTTTCATCGTATCGATCGTCCAGAACTGTGAAATTTCGTGATCTTCTCATCTTCTCTCAGACATCGAGTCGCAGTGATGATTCCTGTCCGGAACGAAAGATCTTATCGATGGATCGATTAATTAACGAGATGATATCGAAACTTCTAGTTTCCCAGTCTTACAGATCCGCGTATCGAACTGATATCGCGATATACTGAAAAAACCGGTTATATAACGACATTGAAGGGACCCTACAGTACTGACGTTATAGCCGATTCGTCGTTATGAGTGGTTTCGACTGTACTTCACTTGCCGTTAACAATTTCCATTCGATGACTTTCGTCATCAAAACAGTTGATAAATTCGCCTCTTTTCTGCACTCGGTGGTCGGTATAGGTTAAAAGTTAAAGTACCGTTAACCTCTCTCGTTTAACCACGCCCCCTTTCGCCTCCCCCACTCATATTTTCAAGAATATTCGTAGAGCTTCTTTTCAAGCGGAGCCTAAAACGCGAGTTCCCCACATAGGCACGATGAACTTGAGCATTGGCAAATGAAGGCTACAGAAGTGGGGCTGACGAACGAAACCCTGGTCGAATTTCTAGTGCTTCGTTCGTCGGCAATTTATATATATATATATATATATATATATATTTGTGTGTGTTCAGCTAATTGAACCCATACTCAACATTATGTGAACCCCAATATATTCAAAATTACCTTTCCAGGCACATTCATATAAACGTCATTTTAAGACAGTAGTTCGCCACAGTCACGTTGAAAAGTTTATTCTCCGCACAATCGATGAAAGCCTCGAAATATTGAGAAATATCCTTATAATGGAGGTTGTACATCTTATCGGGTCGTAAAAACTTATAAAGTAATGATGAAAGCGCCTAATATAATGTTTACCTAACCCTCACTTTTGTATCAGACTATCCATTCCGGCTACTAATATACGTGGATACTCTGCGTATACGGATATGCACATACTACTGTAATTTAGTTCTAGTCTGCTCCAGTCGCTTCATGGCGCTAGCGTCGCTAGACATGGCTTAATTTAAATTGCTATATCTCTGAAACTGATCAAAATTCATGATTTTTTTGTTACCCACTTCGTCATATGTTCCTCTGTAATTGAGATTTTTTTTATCTGTAGAAAAGTTTCGATGTTATTGCGTGAAAAGTGAAATTTTCCACTGCTCCCCATAAGAACACGTGTAAAACCATGAAATCTTTGATTGCCAATATCTCGAAAACGGAAAGGTGAATCCGTTTGGAACTTGCAGGTAATTTAATAGTATCCTGAATGAGTCCTCAAAAATAGAAGAAAAAAATCTATAGAAAAACGCCTTGGCGAGTTACCTTAACCCTTTAGCTGCCATCGTAGCAAATTTGCTACGTTCACTTTGAGCCCGTCGGTAAAAGCGTAAGAACGATATAGCGGACAGGCTACTTCACAGTTCCAACAATCTATGCTAGATAATGCTACAAATGCCGGGATAGCTTGAAATTCAAACGTAAACATATGAATTATGTTAATATGGCAACAATAATGTCGTGAAAATTTACGACGCTTGCATCTATTGTCCGTTTTTTGTCAAAAAAAAGTAAGTAAATGGACATTCTTGAAATATTTTTTGATAGAATTGTGTAAAGGAAGCTTGACTGGATAAACTAGGCTTTGAAGATTTTTCATTCAATTAGAATAATAGTTCGAACCGAGAGTGTGAAAATGTTAGTAGCAAATTTGCTACACTGGCCATTCGGGTATATAAAATGCCAAATTTTTGGGTTCACGTTTTTATTTTTTATATTTTATTTTTTAATATTTTTTTGTTAGGCCAAAATGGAAACGAGAAATAAAAAAAATAAGTTAAGGCCCATCGTGCCACCAAATCCGAATATTTCGGATATCTCCGATTCCGACGACGACGATGAACAAGATCACGACTACAATCCAAGAGGTATTCTCACAGTACCAATCTTGGGCAGTACAATATACGGGATTCATCCAGAAAAAAAACCCCTCTTACGGTGTAGTAAGGAGTCCAAAAGGAAAGTACAAATCAAGTGCCCGAATATTGTGGCCGAATACAACAAAAATATGGGTGGCGTGGACGAAAATAATTGTCTAGTTTCCTTGTACCGATCTCGGTGCAAAAGTAGGATCTTTTATATACCCATCTTTTATTATCTTATCGACATGTGCATTGTTAATGCATGGCTTCTATACCGAAGAGAAACGAGCAAAAACGCAAGGACCATGAGTCTAAAAGAATTCCGATATTCGATCGCGAACGGATTGATGAAGTGCGGTAAACAGAAACGTGATCGTCCTCTAAGTCGTAAAACAAAAATCAAATTACATTTACAATTACAAATGGTTTTTACATTTTCCACGAAAACTAGTGGTTCTGTAAGATTATTCTAGATTTACTATTGTAATCCGATAAGATAAATAAACGTTCATTTTAGTTTTTTCAAAGATCTGCAATATGTCATAATTTATATCCCCGAACCGCCAATGTAGCAAATTTGCTACAGTCCGAAAATACTACTTTCCAGGCCCTTATCGACAATATTATGGTTGGACATTCATATTCAACCCTTTTTAAGCCATACTACCAGAGGAAATGATTTTGAGTCATCCAGAAATAGGCGTGGCCGTTAAAGGGTTAAGTAACGTCCTGCCTTCAAAATTAATTTGGCTTCAAAACAGTCGAATGTGCTGACGGTCAACATAACATGAATACAATGGGCTCAAAATACTCTTTCCTCATATATAGATATATACATATATATATATGCATATATATCTTGAAAGTGTAGACTCTCGACAGCCAACATCCAACTTCGGGAGATCGCAAACAGGAACGAATAGAGAAAGGATCATGGGCGTGTAATGTTAAGGCGAAACTAACTATACTATATATCGTAGCGAAAAACACCCACACGACCTCGTCCAGACTTTCGCGCGCCCTTTATATATTACCTGTACACGCTATATACCTATACTTGTGTGCACACCGGTTTTCCGACTCGAACTCCTTTGTACCTATGTGTATATATATAACGGACAGGGATTCTCAACTGTTCATTTGTGATTTTTCGATCCATCCAGCAGCGCTTGGACGATCGAATACACGAATGTTACGAAAAGCAGAGTGAGCGTTTCCATTTCCATTGAGCGTTGGTCGTTGACATGCACGGAAGTAAATTGGTCGAAGAGTTTGAGTGACCTCGTGTTTAGTGCGTGTACAAGGAGGTAGAGAAATTTGAGGTATGGTTCACGAAGTACCTCTGTGAGCTTGGCACCTGAGTATCTCCAATATTTATTTTTTAAATGATTTCCGAAAGGTTCGCTTTGTAGTGGATTGTAGTAAAATTAATTTCGTTTGGACTAGATCAGAAAAATAATTTAGACTACCAAAAAAAAAATATGGCATCCCTGGAAATGAAAATAACCATATTACAGAAGTTGTTTTATGTTCACATTCGTTTGTAATAACTTTACTTTTGTTTGTAGTTTCAGGGCTTTTCGTTATTACCCATATATGATATTTTACTATTTTTATAAGCAGATTCTCTTTTGTAATGAGTGAAAATTTCGAAAAAACGATGTACACACTATTGAAACATTTATTGCTGTTTGGTAGTTCTGTATCTATCGTTTATCGCAGAGAATTTCAATACAAACGCCGAAATCGTCTGATAATACTTTTTTTTCATCCATTTTAGAAGGGAATGTTTCTAGCACAAAAAAATGTAATTACGAACGGCTTCTAAAATGTTGGTGGTTATTTGTAGTGCTGTATTTATTGTTCGATAGCTGCAGGGGAATGAACTACGAACTGCTTATGAAAATGGTAAAATATCATATTTTGGTTAACGCCATCGTATTGGTTAATGTTTTTCATGTCATACGTATGTCAACTGCCATTTAGGACTTACTCCAAAAATTGTTCTGGGTCGTTTCATCCTTCGATGTTGATTTTTTTTTTAGAAAATAACAAAAACACTGCAACTGCACAAGAAAATAAGTTTACAATAAACTACAAACGATTTTGAATGAAAAACAACTTCTGTAGTTTGCTTATTTTCGTTCCGAGGGATGCCGTTTTTTCGGTAGACTAAATTATTTTTCTGAGCTACTAAAAACGCAATTAATTTGACTACAATCCACTACCTTCGGGAATCATTAAGGAAAATTAAGATCGACGATACTGTGGTGCCATGTCCACAGCGGTTGACGAAATGGACTAATGTGCTTGGCTGCTTTGGCTATGATTTTATTAAATAAAGCAGTGAGATAGGACATAAGGTCGATTTTAATGTGTCAAGAGAATTTATAATTGATGTGTATATCACAACGGTTGGATCAAATGATCAAATTGGGATTTGGGTTTGTGTGGAGTTGTTGCTCCGATCATAAATCGGGCTCTACTCTATATTTCGAATATGGACACGATTTCAGATGATTGGCAGATTTGGGACGACTATATTTTACGAATGCGTGATTGCTGGCTATTATTACACGTGGTAATGATAAACCAGGCCAGCCAGGTATTAAAAAATATATACTCGTTATTATTGCGAGTTTACTGCAAGTCTCGCAGTCGAGATTGCCTGATTGGCTGCAATGCAAATTGATTCAGTTTCGCTAATTGTGCGTTTGATATTTACTTTGCAAGAATAGGGCCAGCCCAACTTTATAAACGATGAAAAGCTTACACTTTTGTGGACAAATCATGGATCGTTATATTGTGTTGTTTACTTTGTAGCTAGATTCATGGGTCATCGAGTTTTGTGAGGCGAGCTTAGCTCGTGTGCTTCGAACAAGGCGCGATTGGGGCACAGCATGCCATTGGTATTTGCAGGTTTTGTGGCGCGTAGGTAAACACTGGGTTCTTTTTGTGTTGGACAATGGGCGCAATTGAATTTCGTCAGACCTAAATAAACTTCGACGACGGTTCTTAAAAAATACAACAAAAAAAAAACAACATAATAGATTCGGACTTTTGGGAAACAAACTTTTCGGCACCGGCAACATGTAACGACTAATTATACTTTGATTCGCCCCCTGCAATCGTTACTTTTAGTTCGAATGGTGATTGATCATTCCGATTGAGCGAAACGAGACGTAGAATTCGTGTCGCCAAAGAAAGACGAGCCAGAGAAAAAAAGGAAACAAAGGAACTTGTCTAACAAAGAGCAACAGCGACTTATCAAAGTTATATTAAAAAAAAAAATTCGCGGTATTACGATACGTAACATGTCATGTGAAACAAAAATGGCGAATGTACCTATACGGTACGAATAAAACAGTCTCGTTATAGCACATTGTGCCCACATATCTGGCACACTTTAGCCCGCTGGTTATTTTCGGTTGATTTATTCAAATATTTTGGCACTTTTTGCAGTAATGATTTCAGTTTCATTGCACTATTCTGGTAAGTGTATAAATCCATTGGAAAAAAATAATGACAATATCCCAAATCAACATGATTCTGCAATGAGTGGAAAATTACGAGGGTCGGTTCCATTGGTCATTTAGAGTACCGTAAATTGCTGTTGCGTTTAGTAGTTTAAGGTAGCAGTCTCGCCAAGACGTTTTTCTATAGATCTTTTGTTATTTTGAGGATCCATTCAGGACACTATTATGGGCTAACACCACTGTAAACGTCTAAAATTGAGCGTTTTTTCACGATTTATTTTGGGTGGAAGGACAAGTAAGAGGATAATAGTATTCAAGGATGTTATTAGTCATATCTTCAAGTGTACAAAAAAAAATGTTTATTAAAAAATTATACAAAATGGTGACACTGGAGCCATTTTCGCGAGGCATGTTGAATCTGAGACGTTCTGCGGTACGCAGTATAACTGACGCAAATTTGAATCTACAAAAAATGTTCTAATTCTATTCATTGACACGAGTATAGCTAGAGAAATACGTAGGGGATTTTGAAAATATTAATTTTTGGGTAATTGGCAAGCATTTAAGGTAAAAATTCAATTTTCGACAGAAAAAAAGGACAATCATATGTTAATAAATAATGTTATAATTAACTCGTGGAAAATTCCGTACGCATTTCTCTGTGGAATGTTATTTTACACGTGTGTTCAATATTTGGAGTGAATAGAATTAAAATTGTTGGAGTTATGTTGCGTGCCGTTTTGAAAAATTGTGTTCCGAGAAAAACGCGTTTAAAGTTTTGAGATGTGCTATAGATGTGAAAAAAAGAAAAATTTAGCTGCTCAAAATTTTATACCATTGATCAGCTATCCAAAAACCACAAAGCTGCCCATCTCTGTTCAAATATTCATCTTCATTTTTTATCCTGGTTGATTTTATGCTGGTGCGTGCGTTTTTTTGCCGCATCTGTAAAAGACAGCTCAGCGTATTTTATCAGTTTAGCATCAGTTTCAAGACAAAAATTGTAAGCTTGGAAGCCAATATCCATCTCCAAGACTTTTATAATTCGTAGGATATTAGTCAGACCGTGGTTAATATTGCACACAGCAATATCAGTTGCTACATTCAATACTTTTTGCCACTTGAGCCAGAATGTAAGTAAAAAGTAAGTTTTTTGAGAAAGGCATAAAGCTTACTTCTTGCCTTTGCTCCAAACAGCAAAAGTTTAGAGCCAAGCTCCAAACAGTAGCATTGAAACTTTCGTTGCTGTTTTGCGTGTAGCTTTCCAAGCAACGATTTAGTCACTCATTGTAACTTAGAACAAGTCTAAGGCTACAAATAAATGGTAAAATTTTTTTTTTTATCAAGTCTTGATGCCAGCCAATTTTCGAACCGAGATTTCTCAAAGATGAATCATTTTTAGGGCAAAGGAAAATCCTCAAGCTCTGTGTCAGGATATTCTCCAGAGCCTAATGCTTTGTTTTTCCTCAAAAACCTTCACCATTTATGAGAAAACTAGGTTGGAAAATTTGTGAGGTTATGTTGACCTTGTACATGCCCTTAAGTGATTATCCGCAAAATTTCAAAAAGATTCACCGTTGTGTATTCCAAATATTGGCAATCAAAGATTGCACGGTTTTACACGTGTTCTTATGGGGAGCGGTGGAAAATTTCACATTTCACTCAATAAGTTCGAAACTTTTCTACAGATTATTTTTTTATTCTCAATATCAAGAGGGACATATGACGAAGTGGGTAAAAAAAAATCATGAATTTTAACCGTCTAGTTTCAGAAATATAGGGATTTGAATTAGGCAATGTCTAGCGACGCTAGCGCCACGAAGCGACTGGAGCAGACTAGAACTAGATTACAGTAGTGTGTGCGTGTGCATTTCCGTATACGCAGAGTATCTACGTGTTGGTAGCCGAAATGGATAGTCTGATACAATAGTGACGGTTAGGTAAACATTATATTAGGCGTTTTCATCATTATAAGTTTTTATATCCCGATAAGATGTACAACCTACATTATAAGGATATTCCGCAATATTTCGAAGCTTTCAACGATCGAGCGGAGAATAAACTTTTCAACGTACTATGGCGAGACTACTACTTTGACGAATAGTAAGGCGTTTTTCTTGACACTTCATCGAATCTTCACGTAGCGTTCTTTTGTTTTTAACAATAAAACTTGGAATTTCTGGAAAAAGTATCAAAACGCCATATCTAACGATGCTGAAGTTTGCATCGTTGGCATACAACAAAAAACCTTTTTTATTTTTTTATTTTCTCACGTACATTATAATCCAAAATCTTTTCTTACATATCTAGACTGAAGATCTCTAATCAGGATTCTGAAAAACGTTTGACTGATTTTTGAGGGCTAAATGTGTTGAAAAAAATTGGTCTACGAAACTTTTATTGCCTTCCAACGATGCAAACTTCAATATCATCATATCTATTTTCTAAACCCCGTCATTACGACGGCCTTTCCTTTTATCGTCTTCGTGCAACTTGTCAAATCGAGGCTATCACTATCAATTTTTCTTCGTATGCCCTTTCAATCCATGCTTCGTCGTTTTCGATTTACAGATCGTAAGAAACCCGGCCAGAGTCTTGCCTAAAGATCTTTCCTAATACATTGCATGGCATTGCATTTGCACGAGGGAACGACGAAACTGTCGAAAAACCCGTGTCGATACGGGTGGTTATATTTTTCACTGATTTTCACTCGTATTATGGAATTTCAAACCAATGGAAATTCAAACAACCCCCGAGCAAATCCACTGTACAGTCATGACCGTCGCTTACTCTAATTATCTCACTCCAAGAACTCAGCAATTATCTTAACACGGCGTAACTATATAATTAAAAAAATTATTGAAAAAGAAACACAAATAAAATGTATTTATTCGATCCCAATTTAATTCGTTCGGGTATCGCTTCTCGATCTCCTCATCCCTCCATACTTTTCTCCTCGTGTTTCTAACGCGACGAATCCTCCGGATTGCCCAGTACCAATGTTCTTCCCCGCTCTCCTAACACGAAAGCGATCTACTGTGCACAAAAATAGTCGAGGATTTTGTTGCAAGCTTCTTTCGTGGTGTCGAAATTGATCGGTCTCAAGCAAGTAATAGGGCAGTACCGCCGGTGTCAGCCTTGGTGCTCGAAAACACTTAGTGCATATATAAACGCATAAATAGGGCTCTCATAATCGTCTCAATTCTCATTTATACCTCTCTACATAACATAGCAAAGTTTTTTCGCTCTCCGTGTTCTCGGCGCAGCCTAGCACTCCTGTTGGGCTGCATCCTCTATACGCGAACTGATATATCACGGAACAACGCTGTGAGATAGGGATATATATATATATATATAGAAAGAGAGAGAGGAGACTGGTGTGCAGCCAGGACGACTGGAAACGTGCAGGGCAACCGTGTATAATACGCGCATTCCTCCAGCATGGAATCACCGCGTGCGTATGGTGTGCGCACTCACGCAACTCTTGATTTGTTGATATGTATATATATATATATATACAGCCTTGCTCAAAAGTATTAGGTACCCTGTAAGTTTTCTATCCGGACAATAAATTTAATAACTCGGCGAAAAAAAATCGCAAGCCAATTTATCAAATGGGGCTTTAAAGCGGACAAAGTCAGCTTCATATTGCTCTTTGATTTCTATTTTTGTGATTTTTTTTGTACCCGATACGTCATTTTGAACATGTCAGTTTTTCACGTTTTTCTCACTTTGCAAAATCGCGTGCTGGACTTAGAAAAAAAAACCTCACCATTTAGTGATGAGATTATTGAAGAGGACACCGTTAGCTTTAGTTTCGTTTTTTTTTTTAAGTTTTTGCGATTTTTTTCCGCAGATGGTAGTTTTCGGAAAGCCAATAGCGGGGTAACTTGAAAAATATGAAGTTTGGAATATTTAGTCTAAGGAGTAAAATTGTATTTTGCTGTTTTGGAGTCACTAAATTTTTTTAGATTTTTTTTTAAATTTTGTTGTATCGCTATTTTTTGTTGATAGTCGACGATATGATTCGTATCGACTACCATCTGATTCGTACGACGTAGACATTTAATTATCTACCTTTTCTCCTCTTGATATTTTCATTAAAACATCTTTGTTTCAAAGTAACGGCAATAAATTAATGAGACAAATTGTCGACTAACAACCAAAAATAGCGATAGAAAAAATTTTTTGAAAAAATATCTAAAAAAAATTTAGTGACTTCAAAAATGACAAAATACAACTTTTTACTCCTTAGACTAAATGTTCCAAACCTCATCGTTTACAAGTTACGCCGCACGATAGCGGCTTTTAGGAAAAATGCTGTTTCTTTTTTTTTTCAAGAAAAAACTAGATAACTTTGCGAAAAAAATCGAAAAAACTTTTTTTTTAACGAATCTAAAGCCAACGGTGTTCTTTTCAAAGATCTTATCACTAAATAGTGAGATTATTTTTTTTCAAAGTCCAGCGCGCGATTTTGCAAAGTGCGAAAATCGTGAAAAACTGCCATGTTCAAAATGACGTAACGGGTACAAAAATAACGCAAAAATAAAAAAAAAAGCAAAATGAAGCTAGCTCTGTCCGCTTTAAAATTCCGTTTGGTAAATTGGCTTACGATTTTTTTTCGCCGAGATATTCAATTTTTTGTCCGGATAGAAAACTTACAGGGTGCCTAATACTTTTGAGCAAGGCTGTATATATATATTTATACACACACACATACACCCGCACTCTTGAACACCACGATTGTCCTCACAGTTATATATATATATATATACACTATGCATAAAGAAGAGTGCGGGGGCTCGCCCTCGAGTATTATCCCTATTTTCTTCTCTCTCCCTTTCTTTCTCTCTTTACTCTCTATGCCTCGCCAGGCATTTAGCGATAAGCGATCCGAAACGACGGCCGAACTGCTGCTGCTCCTGTTGCTGTGAGTGTCGCATCGAGATATCTCCGGTAGCAGCAACGTACGATAACGACGATGAGGGCACAACAAATTTCACAATTCACAAAAAACTATGGAAAAAATTGAGCGAGCTGTTTTTGAAAAATTGCATACGACCGGTGCGACATTCAGCTTTTATGATTCGTTGCAATCAACGGGTATCGTGGACAGTTCGATTGGGAAACTGACAATAGGGGAAGAGTGAGTTCGGATCGGAGCAGGATATTCATTTGCTGTTTGGGACGATGTGGGTCGATCGATTTATCCAGAGAGATGTTGTCGTACAGTTGTGGCTGTAATACGTCGTTTTTATCTGGATGTGTTATTCTACTTTTGGGCTGATGATTTCGCGACGTTTTACCCGCGTAAAAACAATCGTAAAAACATTAAGTGTGCTGTGAATGATTGCGAAAGCACTTCGAGTAAAGAGTCACGGAGAGAATTAAATGTTAAAAATTACCGTGCAGTAACGGTAACCAGATGACAACCCTGAAACTTCGCTTATTATTGCTGAGTAAAACACAGATTTTCACGAAAATAAAATAAAATTTCTTCTTCAGATAGAAAATTTTGCCAGATTTTCTAGTAAATTTTGATGTGTAACAAAATACGCAAAACTTAAATTTAAAAAATATATAATATCAGCGAAATTTTACTGTGCATTTGATTATTTTATGCCTTTCAAAAATGTCTATAAAAATGTATCGTCTTTATAACAGTTATTTTAAGATTTATTATAAAATTTAATGAGTGTTATAGGAAAATGTATTGTGCTCTCGGTAAAAATTATCGTGCGCGCTACCCTTCTTGTATAGTAAAATTTCAGCTACGTATTTGAAATTTTCTGTAACGTGAGTTAAAAAAAAACTTGTTGCATACGAATTATTATGCTTTTCTCACTTGTCACCACATTAAAATATATCACGGTAATTTTTACCGTGAAATTCACGACAAAAATTACTTTTTAATTCTCTCCGTGGTTGAAAGTGCATTTTTACTACTTTCCTATTGCAGGAAAACGCTTTGTGTGCATAAAAAGTTCTTTTGGAAAAGTGGAAAAAAAACGGATCAATTAGAGGCTTGGATGAAAGCCGTAAAAATTTTCAAAAGTTAATTCAGGCATGAGAGTGTGTTGTAAAGGAATTTTTGAAACTGTAACGAAAAATTGAGAAACATTTCAAAATATCTAAAAAATGTTCAGTGTCAAATAATGAAAGGTAATGAGAATGAGAGGTTAGATTTATCGATTGTAATACAGTACGGTAGCAATGATGTGCTTGCATTTTTTTGCCAATCCAGCTTTGCAAGAGCAAATCATTTTAAATCATCAATCTCATGGGGATTATTTTGTAATAATTGAGACGTTTGCAAACAATATGCTTTTGAAGCTGACATCACCGGTATGGGAAACGCCAGTAATTTGACCACATTTTAAAATGCGTCCAACCTTCAAAATACATGCATTCGCATGCTTTAGTCCGCGGCATTGCTCGTGTATATGTCGGAAAATTGTTTCATGTTTACGCAGGGAACGGATTATAGGGTCCCTTAATGTTCAGAGTTATATATACTAAATATATATTATACATGTTTTCTATGTATTAAAAAAACGCGTTTTTTAATACAAAAAAAATGTTTTCTATGTAGCTTAATACAAACTGTGATGTTTAGTGAAGAGCTTCCTCATTGAAGTGCCAAAGATTACCGCCTACTGTTCTTTTACAAGGATAATTGCATTTTCTCAGGTTCTGCTTGACGGATCCATATGGAACAAAGTGCCGAAAAATTCTGGATGCGTTTATTTTCACATACCGAAAGTTTCAGCTGTGTGTACGAAAATGTTTAACATGGTTAAACATGTATAGAGATATCTTCTCAGCATCGTATTCCGCATTTTTATTATATTCGTGCAGACAATAATAGTTTCTTCGGATTTTTTACACGGAGAGAATTAAAAAGTAATTTTTGTCGTGAATTTCACGGTAAAAGTTACCGTGATATATTTCAATGTGGTGACAAGTGAGAAAATCATAATAATTCGTATGCGACAAGTTTTTTTTAACTCACGTTACAGAAAATTTCAAATACGCAGCTAAAATTTTACTATACAAGAAGGGTAGCGCGCACGGTAATTTTTACCGAGAGCACAATACATTTTCCTATAACACTCATTAAATTTTATAATAAATCTTAAAATAACTGTTATAAAGACGATACTTTTTTATAGACATTTTTGAAAGGCATAAAATAATAAAATGCCCAGTAAAATTTCGCTGATATTATATATTTTTTAAATTTAAGTTTTGCGTATTTTGTTACACATGAAAATTTACTAGAAAATCTGGTAAAATTTTCTATCTGAAGAAGAAATTTTATTTTATTTTCGTGAAAATCTGTGATTTACTCAGTAATAATAAGCGAAGTTTCAGGGTTGTCATCTGGTTACCGTTACTGCACGGTAATTTTTAACATTTAATTCTCTCCGTGTATACTAAACGTAAAACTTTTTGTGATATTCGATAACTGAAAGACACGTTAGCATCGAATATCACAATCGACCCTGCAGACTTTTCCTCAAAACAAATCCAAACAAACTCATCGCGAATTCGACAAATCGTTTGGATTTTTGTACACAAGTTTGGAGAATTTTTATACACAAGCTGTGTCACGCGACAGAAATGACTGTGAATATCCAGTTTTTCACTTTGTCTCAAAAGTTTGCCGCGAACTGGCGCATTATTGGCTGCGGCGCTCAAGTTTGCATAGTTGGAATGCAACTAAAAGTCGTGTTTTTTTTGGACACACCGATTGCAAAAGTTGCGTACGATAAATTACTATGAATTCCAAGAATCGAATCGAACGCGGATTAGAATTCGTCACCATCGATGAGTTTGACTCGAGAGGAGAGGGGGGGGGGGGGGGGGGGGATGGGGGCAAATGGAAAAATCACGAAAGAGAAAAAGGTGAAGGGAAAAGAGAGGAGAAAAGAAAAACAAGTGTGCGCGAAGCAGAACGCACACGTGGCCCCACACGCGTGGTTTGCGAGAGAGAGACAGACAGACAGACATAGAGAGAGAGAGAGAGAGAGAGAGCGAGACGGAGAAGGCGGAATGGGGAGAGAGACAGGAATAGAGAGGGAAAGATCAACAGCCTATGGTGGTGGGAGCAAAAGAGAGCGATGTACGTATTTACGTGTACATATGCGTGTGCGTGTAGAGGCAGAGAGAGGGAGAGACCGAGAGAGAGACAAGGGAGAGAGAGAGAGAGAGAGTTCCATCACGCAGAAAAAAAGTTAAAAAAGCGTACATAGAGGAAGCAAAAAAAAGACGAATGAAAGAGAGGAAAAATTCGAAGAGGCGCCTCGAGATAGCCGAAGGAGGTGACGGAGGAGGTGGAGTCAAGAAGACATAGGAGGGGGTTGCTGCACGAATATCGAGTGGCGGGGGGAACTAGTTGAAGAGGAAGAAACAATTCGTCACAAGCGAGAGCAACAGAGAGGGGAGATAGCGAGTGAACGAGAAAAGGAGAAAGGGCGAACGCGAGAGAGTGCGAGAGAGAAAGAGATAGGCCGAAGAAACTGGAAGGAAGAGAGAAGAGGGAAGAGAGACGGCAAATGGAATAGGGTGAGTGAAAGGAATGAAGAAGGGGGAAGACGGGGACAGCAAATGTGAGGGGGTGAGTGAAA
>OZ010713.1:21246616-21326965 GCA_963932345.1 Ophion ventricosus
ATTTTTATGCATATCCAAAGCCTTTTTTTTTCGCAGATTAAGTTCGTGAATCTCTAATGAGAATAAGTAAAAACATTTGAGCGATTTTTAGAGCCAACAAAAAACTTTAAACCATTAAGAATGAATTTTCGTTGCATTGCAACGATGCAAACTTGATCATTTCAAGTGAATATTTCAATGATCTACAACGGACTCTAAGAAAAATTGTTGATTCGATTCCAATTCCCGTGCGGAAATTGCGTTTGGGCTTTAATCGGGTCCATCTTGATTTTCCCTAACTTTATTAAGGCCCTAGTCTGGAAGCCGCACATGGGCCATCAGTGTCCGGTCATACTTTGCTACCGAGGGCCATCAAAGGCAAAATAACCAGGGCCTTTAAAATTGTCTCAATGGTGCCTCATAACAAATTGTAGCAGCCATATCCGTGCCTGCGTGTATGCGCACTGTGAAAAAGAAATGTGTTATTTCAATACATTTGAGGCTTAGAATTCTGTCGCATATTTTGACACATTTGATCCCGCGTTGTTCCAATGAACGCACTGCATGTGTGTTGGTTCAAGGCATAACAGCTCGTCTACTAAACGCATAGTTTTATTATTATATTTAATCGATCTCGATAATTATTATGCCACAAATTCTTTAGTCAAGCAATTTATACTGATGTGCCCCTATAATAGCGTGGTCTATTAGCATTGGGGAAATCCCTACTAGGGAATCTACAACTACACCCCTCAAAGGCCCTTTACTTGGTCTTCGTACTTAGATCATAGTTTTAGTCAATCTAGCTATCTTACCATTCCCTAATAGGGGCCCGGTCTGGCTCTTTTACGGAAAACCCTACTATGGAATCCACAAATAATCCATTGAAGGCCTCCGATTGTATTAGGTATACCCTGCCAATTTTCCGCACGCGTTGGAATGGATTTATGTTACGTAGATTTTTTATTTATTGCAATGAGATTTTGTATTTAACTTTGACGAATATTTCGTTTCGCTTCTTAAAGGGTCTGCATAGGGTGGAATTTCAAAGATACGATTTTTTTATTGCGTTGTTTTATTGCCTAAGGTGATGATGGTGTTTTTGAAGAGTCAGATCGACCACGGCACTACAGCGAAACGCCCCGCTGCGATTTGTGGTCTTTGCTTTAGGATTTTTTTTCGAAACTATGTTCTACGAAACGGTATAAGTTTTATCTGAAAATCGATTCGTCCGATTCAGTTTATAGCATTTTCTATCGTATGACGGCATGAGTTTTCGTATGTTTATCCATTTGTTAATAACAAATTATTAAAGTCGATTTTTTGGTTGCTAATCGAACTTTTTTTTACTGCAGCATTTTCGTAATTTTCAAAATTTTCAGAGTTTTATTATTATACTACATTTTCATTTTTCATTTGAGATTATCCTCATTGTCAGAACCATCTACACCGATTGGCCATACAGAAACGGCAGCACACTTTGTTTAAATCATAATATCTTCATTGTGTATCAATATTTTTCAATAAAAAAGAACATAAATTTGGCAAGACTATGCACTAAATGTGTGTAAAATCCTGACCCCGTCATTCCAATACTATCAGAAAGAAAATATTGATAATCGACCTTTTTTCGGGGCTCAAGCTCCTGCAGATCATTAAAGGAAATAAAAAACTTCAATTTAAGATACTTTTTTTAATGCAAAAATGTATGTTTGGCTCCAATAGTATAGTTTATTCAAATCTGTTCATGTTAAATTAATTTGCTTACCCATCCTCACAAATTGCGATTCATCGTGAATGAATTTCCCTTCGCTTCGGACTACCATGGCTTGGGAAAACTTTTTTCCGTTTTTGACCAGTCGGATCCATTATGCTCCCGATACTTGACCGTTCGACGTTTAAATGAGAAAACCATAACGCTGATCCCTTTATCGTGTAATCACTTCGAGAGAAATGAGAGAGAGGAAGAGCGGGAAGTGGAAAAATTATTTACGAATATCGGAAGGCACCAAGTTGAAAGGGCAGATATTAAAATACGATTCCAATCTCGGGACGAGAAAAAAAAACTACGCGTAAGCCCAGAGAGGGAAAGAATGAGGGAGAAAGGAGCGGGTGGAGTGGGGGGGGGGGCAGTGATGAAGAACGAGGAAGAGAGAGAGAGAGAGAGAGAGAGAGAGCGGGAGAGATGGAGTTTTGGACGCATCGGGGCTAGAATTGAAAAACGAGTTGAAAAAGACAACGAAAAAATGGGCGTAGAAACGGTAGTTGAGTAGCTTGCGAGCAAGGGAGTCCAAGTGACGCAGAAAAAGAGACAGGACGATGAGGGAAGAGAGTGGAAAAAGGACACGAGTAAAAGGACACTGAGAGAGCGAAAGAGAACGAGAGAGAGAGAGAGAGAGAGAGAGAGAGAGAGAGAGAGAGAGAGAGAGAGAGAGAGTGGGAGGGAGGGAGGGAGAGAGAGTGGAGGCGCCGAGAAACAGCCGTAAAAAGGAATCCCAAATTACAGGCCAGTGGAAATTGCTGGGTTCTTCTCTTCCTTTCCAGCTCCGACTTCGAGCCAGGCCCAGTACATATAATACGTATCTCTTTCCTTCCGCGGGCTCTCCCTCGCTTCACCATTCTCTCTCTCTCTCTCTCTCTCTCTCTCTCTCTCTCTCTCTCTCTCTCTCTCTCTCTCTCTCTCTCTCTCTCTCTCTCTTTCTCTCTCTCTCTCTCTCCCTGTCCCTTTCTCTGCTTCTTACGATTTTACGTCCTGGCCCTCATTTATTCTTTTTTCACTATCGGACCGTTTTGTTTAGGTCTGTATACCCAGTACAGTATTCACGTACACAGATAACACATCGAAGCTCTGTGATAACGTTGATTGGTGGACTCCCCTTCCTGGCCATTCATATACATACCTTCCCAATCGATTTAAAAGGCCGATGAAAAAAAAAAAGCTGTAGGTACGATCATGGGATCGAATCCAACTTTCGGGCCTGAAATTTTTATGCGATCTTAACGAATACGTTATGCACCCTTTGGAAAAATTTGAGCTATATGGACCGTTCAGTTTTTACGTAATAAAATTGCAAAGTCGAGACACTTTGAGCTAGCGAAGCACGTTATCTTATGGAGACGATCAAGCGGAAGTGAAGTGATCACGGTTTTTTTTTGCTCACGTATCCAACTAAGGTCGTTGGAAAACTGAAATTTGATAAATTAGACATAATAGATATTGTAAAAAGTTGGAAATTCGAACTTCACCGTGTAGTTCAAGCGCTACATTATAAAACGGTTTCAACTTCTGGTTAAATATTATCATAATGACGAAATAGTACCCATAGACGTAGGGTACTACGTCTATGGGTAGGACGTAACAATGCCAACGTAGGGCGTAACAGCTGATTCGTTTGGCGAGCATAACCTAGCTCTGTAGCGAGATTCTGCAACTCGGCAGCGACAGTCCTCACCGTCGCCGGCTAGCGACAGCCAATCGCATGCACGATCAGAAGAAAGGGAGCCTCTTATTGGCTGTCGCTAGCCTACAACAACGAAAACGGTCACCACCGAGTTACCGAATCTCGCTACTGCTTGGAAATCTTCGTGAAGACTCCAGAGTCGTTGAGGATCTAATTATTCAGTTTTTATTAGTAAAGATGCAATAAATAAAATATTAGGTGTATGACTTAATTTTTACAGATTTTTCAGAAAATTTATTTGATATAAAATAATAGAGAACAACGAACTTAATCTTGGAAATATTGTCCATCGTTTTCTATGACCTTGCGCCATCAGGTAACATACGAATGCCGTCGTGAAAGAAACTTGCAGGCCTCGAGGCGATAAAGTCATCGACGAATTTACACACATCGTCCAGTGTTTTGAACTGTTTGTCCACTAAGGCGTGCTGCATTGACCGGAACAAATGGTAGTCGGATGGGGCCAAGTCTGATGAATATGCTGCGTGCGGGAGAACTTCCCATCCCAAGTTCAAGAGGGTCTTCTGAGTCGCGCGAGCAACGTGAGGTCGAGCGTTGTCATGCATCAGTATGACTTGCCTGCTTCCTTGCCCAGTAAATAGCCTTTTCTGATCAAGTTTTTCGCTTAGTTTGTTCAATTGTCGGCTGTAGCGTTCCGCAGTCACCGTCTGACCAGTTTCCAGGAGTACGTAATAAAGCACACCCTTCATATCCTGTCCAGGGCGCGGCTGGTCACTAAGATCGAAATCACGACTTCTAAAACGTGTGTACGAATAATTACACGTTTCATAAGACACAACGTCGGTACCAAGAACACTACAAATTGATTGCCGTGCTTTAGGAGCATTTTTTCCTTGTTGGAATTCGTATAAAATGCAGTGCCGAATGTGCTGTTTATCAGTTCCATCGTAAACTCTGCTATTCTGAGAGGTTATGTAACTCACGTAGACTTGTCGTTCGGTGTTCAGAAACCTAGCGTCCGATCCTTTCAAAACCACAAAAGACCGCGAAAATATTTCTATTTTAAATATAATTTTAAGCTCGAAGAAGAAATCTGTAAAAACAAAGTAATATTTACCAAAAAATTGGCATTTTGGAATCGACAATACGAATATTCAACATACGTTAACATAAATCAGAACACCCGTGGGGTAACATAAATTTAGTCTCTTTGTTGACCCTGAGGGAGTAGTCGTACCTCTTTAACAGGAGGACCTATCGTTTTTTTTTTTCAATAAACTTTATTTTCTTGCAATCGACACAAATTATTCTCATCAAAAGCGAAAAATAACACGAACTTATATCGATAAAGATTAATTATCGTTTATCTCAGAAATATAGTCTTCATTAACGCAAAGAAAAAGTGTTCGCGGTTCAGTATATTCAAAATAGCCAGATGAAGGAACCGCACTAATTGGCTTCAACATCCTCCTAGCAAGCATAATCTCCGACGAAATTGAACTTTGCATCGTTGGAATGCAACGAAAATCATTATTTTTCAATCGCTCGAATTTCTGTCGATAAACCTTTGCTACGAGAATACCTCAATAATTTTTAACTCGCATACTTAGAGATCTACATTCGACATATAGGAGAGGTCCGGACAAAGTCAACACCTCAAGTTTTCCGTGATTATTGCCGATAATATAAAATAGAGAAAATTAAAACAATTATCTGAGATTAGTCTTTATTTAATCAACTTTCGAAACGCGTTAACAATTGTCCTTAATTCTAGTTTAATTAGATGCTATAAATCAAATAACAAAAAATGTCAAAGTATCAACTTTGCCCGAGCCCCGGGGTAAAGGGGATACGGCATATGGACAAAGTGGAAAACAACAAAGAAATCTTTGGAAACGTAAGTTATTAACAAAATGATCTGTAACATTTCGATAAAACATGAAAATTAACTTTTTGGCTGTTCCTTTGATGGGTTCTCCAGCTTCACATAAATTTATTGCTGTTTGCACGACGTCTGCACTCCAAGATTCTTGCATCGTCGTTTTTTTTTTGTATTCATTCACCATCTGAAATGAAATATGCAGATTATTATATATAATGAAATTCTTTACGATCATTGGGCTAAGTGAATACGGTATTCTCTTTCCCCTATTCGCTTTGCTCCACGTGGTCTTTCCTGAGGTTATCCCGTTTCAAATAAAAACTATTGCTCTGGGTCTCATTTTCTAAAGCTACATAAACATACATTGTAACCACTCCAAAAACAAAGGACGATAAATAAATAACTTTCTTATTATTAGCAAAATACTTACCTCGCTAATAAAGACCAAAGTCTTTGCCACGCACTGGGTGACGACGGGCGAACGTTGCTATAGTAAGGCGGCGATCGGCAAACGCATAATTTACGAGTGGTGGCGAGTATTCACTTTGCCCGGGGTATTCGCTTTACTCGGACTTCCCCTAAAGAAAACAAATGTTCCCGACTAGAAATTTTGATCAGGCAGCGTGAACACTGATCAGGCCACTATCAATGCTGCGGTCTGGAATGCCGTGATGAGGTACGCCTGATCGGTGCTGGATGTCGACCGGATCGGTGAAATCGTAGTACGGGAGTAAGAAGGCTACCTTACTGCGGCCTGATCAGGGTGCCTTTTTACTCCCGTAAATCAGGCAATACGGATATGCCCCTTCTAGGGCTTGACCTAATAAGGACCTATTGGGGCTTGCCTTACAACTGCCTCAGCATTCCATCAACGCACATAACCTCCTATATCCTACGTCGAAGTTTTCATTCAGCACCATATTATCTTTGAAGTTTTGACGTTTTTGAAAGGTGTTGTAGACTGTGATGAAAAAAACGTTATGCAACTCGGATGCGTGTCAGAAGATTCCGCTGTATTTCGAAATCTCAAAACACAGTACAAAATCTGTCTCGTCGTGTGAACAAGATGTGTATAACCTAAAAATATATATGGACGTTTAATACGTTATTGATGCTTAAATTCCTAAAAAAATTGTTTTTCACCAAGTTCATGTCCGAAAAATACGAACTAATAATTTACGAGACGTTTGAATTGAACGAGCGTATATTTTCCTCTATTTTCCGTAAAAAGACTTTGAGCGAGCCGTGAGAAAAGTATTTGACAATGCCAAGGATTGGGAGGGAACCAGGCGGTTCGGAATAAATACACTTCAACATAAAACACAAATGGAACATTATTCATAATGATCTCTATACTATCTTTAATTAATCTGATTATAACATTTTTGTAACTTTCCGTAATAAAAATTATATTAACAAATACATTCTAGGCCTCGTATTAATATATTGTAGAGTGTCTATGTGTACGAGCATGTATGTGTACTGGCTACGTAAGGAAGTATTATAAGGACCTGATCAGGCAACATTATAATGACCTGATCAGGCAGCATTATAAACGCCTGGTCAGGCAACCGGATAACGGCCTGATCAGGCAGCCGCACAAGGCCCATATGTGACAGAATGTTACACTTTCTATCAGAGTGCTGTCGAGTTCCCTTATAAGTGCGCTACCAGGGCAGTCAGGCAACCTGAAATCGTCCCGAATTGGACCCTATAGAAATTTCTATGTGGGTTATTCAATAATAAGAATTGAAGAAAAAAAAAAGAATTTTCCTTGTATTCCAACGATGCAAACTTCAACACCGTAATCACCACCCGATCCACCCTCAAAGCCGTGCAACAATATACCCTCCTGATTTGCATCCACCCCAAGGTATCATACTTAGCAATTCACGAAGTATTTTTTCCCCATTTCGATAATTTGCAACGAGCTGCCCGATATGGAACTTACACTAAGTCAAAGTTCCATTGACGTAATAAACAAGCAATAATTCTGTGAGAGGGTTGCACGAGCGGACAGGATTGCTCGTCGAAAGCGAGCGCATATACGGGGAGAAGAGAATTAACCATTAATGTATGACGATAGTGAGAACGTACATATGTGTATATATATATATATATATATATATTTAGCAGAGTGGAGCATGTTGTGTATAATAGAGGCCAGAGGCTCCAACGACCAGTGAGTGCGAGGGACGTGCCTCGTGTTCGAAGTGGCCTCTATACAACTATCACTATGGTCGTGTGTTTCCCGACAGCTAGAACGTACATATCGGTGTGTATAACCCTACGAAATTTGACACCGAGATCCTGTCGTATGCGCCAAGGCCATGTACGCTGGGGCGTATGCTCATCACTCCCTCCCCCTCCCCCACACATATATGCACAACACAAATACACACGCACGTACGGTTGTCCGAAATACTCGAGAATACACGCAGAGTAGAAATGAACGCAACTTAGTCCGGCCAGAGTCGAGAAAACCTCGGCTAGATCAATCTAGCCGGGAGTAGGGTACTGAAAAATGTCCGCTTGAACGAAATATAGTTTGCTTAGACAATTCGAAATGATATTGCAAAAGTTCGGCCATTGTTTGGAATTAAAAAGAAAAATATGTTCGGAGACGGAAAAATAATTGGGGCAATCATTGAACTCTGCAACGAAGCCCGTTCAGGGTCTTCATCGGCTGCCTTGTGGGTGGAAAAAAAAGCATAAGAATTGATATTGTATTTAGGCGCAGGGACATTTTTTACGATTTGAACTTACGATTGTCTGCGATAACATTTTGTCGCGAATTTGTAATTGCACCAAATCTGTTTTATCGAAGAACTATCTCGAGGAGATTAAAAGAATACAAGCCAGTAGACCTATAAGAGCGATTTCGTGCTTTTTAAGCACCTAAGTCTAAACAACCATCATGGCGAAAAATAGAGCAGCGTGCATCATTTAACGCACCCTTTACTCTCACTCTACCTGCCGTTCATCAAAATTATTCAATGTTGCTTTACGCAACAGCTTATAAAGGGTGTCCCAAAATTCACACAAGGAGTAATTTTGATAAAAAAACACAGGTTTTTAGTTAAAAAATTGTAATTTTTGTATGGATTCATAAAGTATACAGTATAGGGTTATGTATGGAATAACATATGCATTTGTTTCTCAACAATCATTCGTGAATTTTCTGAACGCCAAATGCGACAATTTTGTCGATGAACGATGCCATCAAGATGAAAATGAGCCTCATCGCTGAAGATGATTTTGTTCGAAAAATCAGCATCGACTTGTTGTTCCATAATCCACTAAACGAACTCTCTTCGCTGTACGTGGTCAGTAGGCTTCAGTTCTTGAGTCAATTGAACTTTGTAAGCATGAAGATAAAAATCTTTCGTGAGAATACGCTGTAGAGAGCTTCTCGAAATGTCCAATTCTCGACCACGGTGCCGAATTGATGTCCCTGGACTCTTAGCAACACTCTCACGAACTGCTTCGATGTTTTGTGTTGATCGACTTGTCGAAGGATGGCCAAACTGTTTAAGATCACTGATTGGACCAGTCTCCCTGAATTTTTTAATTAGTCTCTTTACAGGTGATGCAGTTAAATCACTATTCCGACCATATTTTGTACGAAAATTGCGAACTGTAGCTGCTAAACCGTCATTATTTTTAAAATAATGCTCGCAACAATGAAAACGCGTTTTTATTTCGTGTAGCGCTTCATTTTTAATAACCCGGAACTGTCAGCTGTTACGCTGTCTTTTTTTTCGTTGGCAACACTTTACCGTGCAAATGGCGCAAAATTCAAATCTTGCGTGAATTTTGGGACAACCTTTAGTTCCATTAACCCAGAGACAAAAAAAAAACAAACACACTATGTAACAGTTTATGAAAAAACGGGTAGTTCTTAAAACTACTAACCCGTGCTTACTCTGACTACAAATAATTTACGTCTTCGGTATAAGTGAACATTACCATCATTTTCTTTAGTCAGTTTAGGTAAGTTCTTTAAGCAAATTGTACTCGACAAACGTTAATATTAGCCATATAAATTGTACAAACTTAAGGCAGTAGTCTGCTTTAGGAGCCGAAAAAAAGCGTTTTTTCAACAATTTTTTTGAAAGGGAAGGAAATGATTGCGGTAAACGAAATTTTGAGACGATAGTATATTATATTCAAGCTTTAAAAAACAATTTTTATTATTACAAATTATTGAAATTTGCCAAAGTTGTAACGATTTTTCTGGGGCGCCTGGAGTGTGCACTCGTAAATCGGTGCCGGTGATGGAGGTCGTGCGATGCATCTGAAACAGTGGAACCAAATTTTTTTTTAGTTTTTATAAGTTCCTTTTCTATATGAACTAAAAAAATACCGAAGAAATGACGAAATTCCAAATTTTTTCGAAGTTTGAAAAAAAAATTCACTTTTTTGAAAAAAAAAATTCACTTTAAGTTGCAAAACAAGTAATTTAAATAGTACTTTTGTCCAACTTTTTTAGTTCAAATAGAAGATAATTCAATACTGAAGCTAGATCACTTTGGTTTTTTTCGATCGGACATATATTGTTTTTACTATCGCCGGCACCGTTTTCCAAAACTTGTGAAAATGAAAACTCGAGAAAACGGGCTGTAAAGTTCTGCCCGAGCATTCGCACCTGCTCGACGCTCGGCCACTAAAACTGATCTAGCTTCGAAAATATGTCGAATTGGCCTCTAAAATTTTGAACACATATTCTTGGATAGTTTTGGAATAGATTTAACACAAAAACGAAAAATCGATTTTTTGAAGCCTGTAAAGCAGACTACTGCCTTAAATAGAATAGTTGAAGTTTGACCTGAACAAAACCTAACGTACAGTATAAAGCATAAATATTGTGCGCCTATTTTGTGACAGCACTAAATTAACCATATCTATATTGTCGAGCCTTCTACAATAGTTAATAATTATTTCACGGATAGTAGGTAGCCAAACTCGCCACCCAAATCGCATGTTTAGATATACTTTTCGCTTATAATTGTGTTTACCATATTATGATTGCGGTGTCAATAAAATATAGGGAATTTTACAATTCCCTCTTTTATCATGGCTGTTTGTTATAAATACCATGGGCTTTTCAGACTTCATGGACTTCAAGAATTTTTTTCATTATATAATTTATTTCCATATTTTAATATTTTAATATATAAAAATAGAAGTTTCACAGTACAAGAAAAAATTAAATTTTTTTAAAAAATTTACCTTGGTGATCTGGTTGCCTGAAGTTACTCCTGCTTTTACCTTGTCGACACGAAATCTCGACTTTGGAGCATCTGAAAACAAAAAGTCGAGTATTTTATTATAAAGTAGAGTTGTAGTTATGGCCCCTATCTAGAACTTTCACCCCCGATAAGAAAAAAACAAAATGGCGCACTTATGCATTTTTCGACCGTTCGTTCCAACTTAAATTGTTTAAAAATAGGATTAAATATTAACGAATCTTTATACCCTTAGTAGGGGTCGAAGAGATACATGCCTAGAATAATCCCTGTAAATTTGAGCCTAATTGGTGCAATAGTTTATCCAAAATGAAGGCGACAAGGTCGAAAAACGTTGTTTTGTGAAAAATGCGTTTAAAGTTATTCTGGTAAAAATGTATATAAAACTTAAAAAAAAAAAGCCTCTTACCCTCAATCAGCGGTGCCTGGTCCATACATTATTCCTTCAGCTTCTTTAAAAGCTTCACTTTCTTAGGATTTTTGGTTTCGGATTTCTGTTTTGCGAGCTTTGGACCCTCGACACGGCGGTTGCACGCTGAGTGCGCAGAGACTCTTCTATTGTATCACTCTTTTAAACCCCTTATCGGTCACTCCGACCTAACTAACGTTCTCTACCGTATTTCTGCAGATATGTAATATACGAAACTGATGTTTTTAGAAAATGGAAAATTTTTGAAAATAGACTAATACCGATCCCTTAAAGTCTGTGCACCAGAGAATCAGAAGAATATGGGGCCGTCTATATTGGTATGGCTTATCCACAGTTTCCCCGTACCCTCGACGGTACAGTGTAGCTCAAGCGGCCTGTGAGCGCAACGGAAGTTAGGTTAGATTTATCGAAGTGCGGGTAGAAAGTGATAGGAAAGGATGCGATTGGGAAGGGTAATACGTGAAAACCCGCAGGGGTGTACGATGGAACCCAGAAAATAGTTGATAGTATAGTTGGTGCGAGGAAATATTTGTCTCGGTGTATTTAACTCTCGATATCTTCTTGTTTTTGTTAATAAATTATCGCGTAGTTCATCGGCATCGGGTGAAGCTGTTTCAGGTGAGCTTAGAAGGGAAGCTAAAATAAAAAAAAAAACATCTGATGTGAACGGAGTCATGCGTCGGTACAAAATATAAAAAAAAAAAAATTAATTCTCCATACAACCACGAAAACCAAATGAATCGAAGCATTATTGAGTGTCAATTTTCAACAACTTTCCATCACATTTGTGGCTCATTAAGCTGCACACGCATAGTTCAGGTCTCGCGAACCACAATTTTTTTTTTCTTTTACGCTTAAAGCACATTTCGTATATTACATGCAATTTACGAGTTGTACAAACTTCAGCGAAGAGGCGGGACGCTTCGGTTTTGTCGTCGCGTATTATAACACACGGGTCATACGTGCTCGTGTGGGTCTCTCGGGATCGTGATGTTTTGGCTAGTGACGTCATCGTCCCAACCGAGAAACGGCAACATCACGTACGGGAAAAAAAAAAAAAATTGGAAATCAACCCGGAACACGTTGTAGACGTGCCTAAAAGCTCATTTTTTTTTTTAATCGTTTATTTCGATACACGAACTTTAGCCTCGAAGAGTAAAGCGACCGATGCTTGGGCCAAGAGGAGAAAGAATATTTTTCTTTGGGTACACTTCATTGTATGGTGCTAAAAGAATTATAAACTTCGCAATTTATTCTTTAAGGGAGAAAAGTTGGATTGAAAGTTCGCCTCGATGCGATTCGTATGATGAATATTGCAGAAACATCTGAGTCTTAACATTTGTAGATACACGGGGCTCAAAACTTTGTTCGAATCAAGTCAACTTTTGAATCAAGTAAGGTATTGCTGGATGGACCGTCGGGCAAAAAGTTAGTCCAAAATGAGGGCATTGTGGATTTACAAGTCTAGATTATGTCGTACATGTACATGTACATGTACATCGAGCCTTACAAATAGCTAATTTAATAATTAATTAACTCTTAGAAATGTTAATTTTCCACTTTTAATATTAATTTAAGTCAAATTCGACAATACTGGCGTGTGATTGACTGAGGTTTTGCCAGTGACTGTACATCTGTTCTAACTGTACAACAACAAAAATTTTTCAATTTTTAGATTCAATTAAGACGTTCAGATCATCTTATTATTATCAATAATTATCCAAAAATTCAATATATATTGAGCTTTCTAATGATTGCTATTAATTCATCGTTAAAAAAGGCGGCGATACTCCTTATTACTTTAATTAATTCTCGACAATTACTCAGTCAATTTATTGAAACTTAGTATAATCAATCGTTTGATCCTAAATCTTGATAATATAATATTTTCAGAATTTACGGCGATTCAGATCCATTTGTTTTGCAATCATTAACGTCTGCAGAAGCTGTTTTCCTATAAGCTACCGTGTTAAATTCATATGTTCATAACTACTAAATTATTTGGTGAAAAATTCTAAAATAATTCATGTTTTATAATTCTATCAAGAACTATCATTCCTCAAATTTTCAAGAATTTTGGCGATTTTTCAATATCCATCCAGTAATATCTCAAAATGCCGCCAGGGTATTCAACGTAAAAGAAATTATGCTACGTTATAAAAAGATGCTACTTGGAATAAAAGAAACGTGATTGAATCTGACCACCAATATATTGCCGTTTCTTGTTTGTGCAAAAAATATTGGACCTTCTCACTATAAAATGACGGATCCGGAATAATGACTCAAAATGCAAACCAGTAACTGGATTCTCATAAAACCGTACGAAGGTCAGTTTTTTAGGTTATTCATAATACGGTGACTACACAAGACCCGGTCGATATTCCTTAATGAACATTCATTCGAATCCGATAAATCGTTCACACCATGAATAAATACTATTCTAAAACTTCAAGTCTACTTGGATAAATGATGAGTCCCAAATGAACACTCAGTCACCTATTTATTTTAAATGACGTGTTTGATTCAAATAAAACGATTTCGTAAAGTCGAATAAGTGTTTTGATAGAGATTAATGAAAACGTTCTCTCGAAGAAATTCTCTCGTCGTACGTGAACAAATGTGTAAAACTCCATATAGAAAATCAGTTTATAATTAGACTTAGACAAGATGGCAAGAGTGTGGCCAATAAACTTAGTTCTCTTTATTTCGTATATGCAAATTAAAAAAATCTTTCCAACCTTCCAACCTTCCTACAGCTCGAAATAGTCCAGGGTCGTTCTTCCGAAGAAAGTTTTCCACCGCAATATTTTTCGACGTAGGATCTGACAATGAATAAATTTAAGATCCTTGGGCAAAATGTCTTACGAGTTATCGAGGCTGAGTGACCAGTTTAGGGTCGTCAGGAGGAAAACGCTTCGTCCAGTGCTAATAGGCTTTCAGTTGCATACTCTCTATATTCCATTCGGTTTACACAATTTTAATGTACCGGATACAAATGTACGCATACTGGGGTGAACATAAATTATCGCGGTGTGACTGAGCCGAGGTGAATGGTATGGACCAACGGAAACATTTCCCCGTGTTAATGCAACACCGTAATTACAAATTTGTGCGTTATACATGTGCAACACATTGATATATATGCTTCGTATCTTCGTTGTACCAACAAAACGTCTCCTCCCCGCGCGCTGCGAGGTCCACGTACCTCTCGACAATTCGCGATATCTCGCGTCTACCTCCCAGATTCACTACTTGTACATAACTCCATTTTGTAACGCTCAACGCAACATTAGGTCGAATGGCGAATTACGTGCGAAAACGTTGAAAGAGCAACTTGCAATTAATGATGGCGTTGAAGTTTACAACGTTGGAATGCAACGAAAGTTCTTTTTAATTTTCTTCATTTCTTCATTTTTATTACTTCCAATATATATATATATATATATTCCAGTAAGGTCGTGGATCTCTAATGAGGATAAAGAAAAACCAAAAAAACTGAGCAACGGAAGAAAAATTAACTTTCTTTGCATTTCAAGGATGCAAACTCCAACACCATAATTAATCGACGTGAGTTAGAATTTGAGATAGAATGAAAAACACGGTAGGATTGCACACTGAGAGAAACGTGTCGTTTGAATAATGTAAATTCAAAATTTAATGTATATGACGTTGAAATTTGCATCGTTGGAATGCAACGAAATAGTAATTCATGCTACAAGTGCGGAAAACAACGAATTCCATCGCGCGTGAAGTTGCCGCATGAGCCGAAGGCTTATGGTGCATTTCACACGAGTACGAGTGTGATTTGCAGCACGAGCCGAAGGCGAGTGCTGTAACCACACGAGTACGAGTGAGAAATGCACCATAAGTCGAGGCGAATTCGGCAACTTACGCGCGATGTAATTCGTTTTTTTTCGCACATGTCCCATACATTATTTTTTGCAATGACTGTCTCGAAAGTGGGATTTGAGATTCAACAAAACCAATAACAATTATATTCAAATATATCAGATCAGTTCAGATCATTTCCTTGTCAGAAAATACGACTTTGATAAGTTGACGTTTCGTATCACATGAATTTCGCTACATTCAAGTTTCTTCAATCGGTCCAAAATCGTAGAACAAAAAACTATCAACCGTGAAAAAAACCGTTTTTTCGCGAATCAATGTGGTAAAGTGAGCTATAAATAGATTTTTTTCCGCACTAGTGCGGGAAAGTCTCACATTCCCGCACTAGTGCGGGAAAGTAAGCATCGTTGAGAAATAAGCCACTTTCCGCACGCTAAACACCAATCGAAAATCGCACTTTCGGGGCAGGCATTGCGAAAATAAATTTGTTTTTATTTCCCAAATTTTCTTTGGCAGATTCGACCTACGATAATCACGAAAACGTTTCTTAGGATTCTTATTTAGCGATCTTCAGCCTAAATCTGCAAAATAAGATTTTGGATAAATATGAAAATAAGAAATGGAAAAGAGCTTTCGTTGCATTCCAACGATGTAAACTTCAACCCCATAAAAATAAAGGAATGAAAGGAAAACAGATGGTTGCATTTCAACGATGCAAACTTCAACGTCATTGAAGTATTGCTGTTTCAAGCAACTATATATTGTATTTATTTGCTTTTTTAAGTTCCAAAGGGTATTTACGTATTACCCTTACGCTGTTGAAGTTTGTATCGTTGTAATGCAACGAAAATGAATTCGTTTTTATTTCTCAAATTTCCTTTGGCAGATTCGGGCTACGAAAATCACGCACACCTTTTTTAGGATTCTTACTTAGCGATCTGCAACCTAAATCTGCAAAATATGATTTTGGACAATAATGAAAATAAGAAATAGAAACGAACTTTCGTTGCATTCCAACGATGCAAACTTCAACCCCATAAAAATAAAGGAATAAAAGGAAAAAAAAGATGGCTGCATTTCAACAATGCAATGATCCTCATTGAAGTATTGCTGTTTTAAGCAGCTGTATATTTTATTTATTCACTTTTTTGAGTTCCATACGCAAATACTCCCTTGCGAGTATTTACGTATTACCCTTACGCTGTTGATGTTTGCATCGTTGAACTGCAACGGAAGTACTTTTTTATTTTCTTTCTTCTTCATTTTTATTGCTATCTAAATTTTTTTTCGATGCATTTAAATTGTAGGCCTCTAATGAGGATCTTAAAAAAAGTTTGCCGCAGCTTTGACCGGTCAAAAATAAATTTGCAATCAGAAATAAATGATTTTCATTGCGTTTCAACGATGCAAACTTCTATATGATTTACCCTTCCTAATTGAACCCTTTCGTATCACTGTCCACCCGCACTTCGCTAATCTAACCTAACTTCCGTTGCGTCCATAGCCGTCTTAAACTATAATATACCGCATTTGCCGAGGGTAAAGTGTGGAAGACCCGTACCGGTATGGACAGCCCCATATTCTTCTGATTTTCTGGTGCACAGACGTTTGAGAGGGCTATTGTACTGTGAAGGCTCCAAAAATAGACTATTTTTTGATTTTTTTTTTTTGAAAACTGTTGCATGTATCGGTACAAATTTTTTTTTCGCTCAAGGTACACTCATATAGAATAGAAAACAATCTTTTGTTGTTGCATGTAAATATATATTTATTTAACAATTTATAATCGTGTAAAGGCATGATAAAAAGTATGTCGCTGGCGTTGATGATTTGCGCTCTCCAGGTAATCTAAAACAAAAAATTCAAAAATATTCTTAATCTGTCTGAGTGTGGCTATCGCCCGAATTAGAATTATTGAAAGATGTTAATTTTTACTTATACTTTCGATAAAATTATAACGTAAAAACGTGTTTTTCGAATACTTTTGCAAACAACGACGCCATTTTGTTATTTTGCAATATAAAGTAATAGTTACAGTTCGGGCGATAGCAACAGTCATACAGATTAAGAATCGCAGATTCACAGATAAATCAGTAACGCCAGCGATATACTTTTTTTAATGCCTTTACACGATTATCGATTGTTAAATAAATGTATATTTATATGCAACAAAATTTTTTTTTCTATTCTGTAAGAGTGTACCTTTAAGGCCTTAGGCCACTCTAGGATTTTCCAAAAATCGATTTTTTTTGTTAAAAATGTACCTTAGTACCTATGAAATTATATTCCAAAAGATGATGGGTGTGAAAAATCTCTAAGTACTCGATTTTCGAATTCTAGCGCAACCCCTCTTGATTCATGTCGTGACTTTTTACTAAATTTAAACGCGTTTATCTCAAAACTACATATTTCAAGTTGGCCGGACTCATAACTCAAATTTCAACCGATCCACTTCAATTTTTAACTGTATATTTAGAATTACATTTTCTGAGGCACTGCGTAGGATTTTTTAAAATTATATTGCATAGTTCCTTTTTTATAAACAATTTTCCGACGATTTTCTCATGGCATTTTGTACTTTTTGTTTTAGAAATGCGCCATTTTGACAAAAAACAATATATCAAAAAAATCCTACGTACTTCTATAGCTATTCTTATATATAATCGAAAAAACTTTAGTGTCTCATCATAACTCAAAAATTATAGGAGTTGTTGGTCCGGCCGTTGACCTTCCAGAAAAATAAAGTCGTCATCGGAAAAATGCTGCACAGTCGCCATTTTGGCATGTATCGCTGTGAAAAAATAATTTTGTACAGTCAATTACGTGTATAATAAAACCCCTGTTTTGTAATTCCGATTTATTTTACGGGTTTCGCTGAAAAAAAAATCACAAAATATGCCTTTTTTGACCTCTAGAAAGGCGTTAAGCGAAAAAAAAGGTTGTACCGAAACATGCAACAGTTTCGGAAATTATTAAAAATAGCTTTTTTTCGAGCGATCACTGTTGAATGGCCCCTTAATTCAAGTATCTACACGAAGTATCGCCCCTTATTCAAGTATCTACACGATCGCTTAGCCGCTCCGAGTAACGGCCATGCACAACGCTACTTAACTCTAAACACCGTCAGAGCCGAAACCCGACCGCCCATTCACCAGTGTGAGTTCGTTTTAAGCAACTATATTTTCAATTCACTTCTGCCGAAACATCTATTGAACTTAACGTAATGGTTATATTTGTGCAGCACACTCATCATTTCAAGTGAAACTTATCATCGAATATTGAATTTTAAGAAATCATTTATTCAAGTCAAATAAATATTTGAGCGAAGGATTTGTTCATCTACTAAATCATTGACTAGATTCAAATAAATGTTTAGTAGTCAGAAGAAGAGCACGCCGCGTGCGTCATGCATTCTGAGCGGGAACATCCGGTTGGGTGGTACTCGTTTTATGAATAACCTAAATGAATTAACCTTCGTGACTTTTTTTTTTTTTTATAAAGATTCAATTACTCATTTGAATTTCAAGTCGTCATTTTGAATGTGCAATCAAGCGGCGACATGGTCCAAAATATTGTGTGCAACAAACAGCGAAAGCAACAATATTTGTTACGATTGACGGTATCAATAAAGTTATCAGACTGGAATAAAATACTATTAAAACCAAACATATATTTTTTTTCTGTTAGAAGCCGTATCTTTTATTAACGAAATAAAATATTTCTTAAAGTTACGTAATTTATATATACGTAACTTATGGTTACGTAATTTATATGTACACACGTAATTTCATTGCAGCGACAAAAGAGTTTGTTGAACTCGAATGAAATTGGTAATAGACTTCAGTGGTACCATCTTCTTTGGAGGTTGTTGCGATCATTCGAAAAATTTAGTTGTAAATATATCATTTTATTGAATATCAAACAGAAGTTTAGTAGGCCACAAGAGCAAAAAAAAATGTTTATACATTTCGGATGAACTATTTTCCTCGGTGTAATAATGTACAGTTATGAAAAGCAATTCATACAATAGTTAGCTGACCGCCACTGGGAGATGGGGGCGGCTCCGTGACGTTAGAACTTAGGAAGTAGTAAATATTAATAAATAAGCCATGCTGATGAATTATCGGGTTTTACTGTACGCTCTTTTACCATGGACTTTTATTGTTCCCTCACACTGTTCCTTAAGGTATTCATTTCGCGGAGGGCCGTATTTTGAGAGTGCATAACCCTTTTGAATCGTTAGTAGATCACAGTGGTGTTTAATAAAAATAAGTTACAATCAATTATTATATCCAACAATGAACTGGATTGAAAGATTTTGCATAAATTTCGTAGATTTAGACATTTTTACGTGTTCTCTGAGAAGTCACGGATACGAACATTTTTCTGCTAGTCACATTTTTCTAATTTTTGTCATTAATATTTTCTTTAAGCATCCGGTGAAACCCTGTTTTTATTGTCGTTGAGGAATTTTCAGATTTTTTTACACGCTGAGAGCAGTTCATATCAGACATCTAGAGTTATCTAGTATATAAATTATCAGATAGAAATGCAGCCGGCCAGTATGTCATCTCTATAAAGTGCTGCATAAAGGAAACGATTTTTAACGTCGTAATTTTTTGTTAAAAGTTCGGTACACTGCCAAAAAAATTTTTTAAATTTAAATAGGATCTATTTAAATCAAATAGGTTTTTTCCTTGTCTCGCGGCCTACTACGACCCTATTTGTTTCAAATATATTTTTTTATTTGTTCAAGCTATTCTTTTTAAATATTAAATATATTCAAATTAAATCAATAAATATTAGATTCAAATTAAATCAATAAAGATGAACCACGATATGTCGCACGAATACGAGAAAACAATATAGGTTCATGACGTAAAAGTGCAGAGAAAAAAGTTAAATTATTTTTCTTTTTTTTTTCTAACAAGGCTGTTATTTGAAAAAAAAGGTATCGTCGTGCCTTTGTTTAAGGGATAACACCACTCTAGAATTTTGAAAAAATCTAATCGGAGGAGGAGCAAAAGAGTATCAATATACTGGCCAAATAAGATGGCCAAATGTATGGTGCAGGCATCGCGGATTAGAGGTAAAACGAAATTGTCAAAGGTTTAAGTACTTATAAAACTTTAAACGCGTTTTTATTGAAATCACTTTTTTCAAACTGGGCGGAAACGCTGCTCTAAAACCGTTCGATGAATGACTTTGAAATTTTTACTGTAGCTTCAAAATTACATTATCTAAAGAAGTACATAGCCGTTTTTCGATTAAATGTAAACTTTTTCTTTTATAAACAAATTACTGCAAATTTTTTTGCCGAAAAAAATGACAATTTTTTTTAACTCGTGCCATTTTCGCAAAAATTGATAAAAAAAAAACCCCTATGTACTTCTCTAGCCAATGACATATAGATGAAGACTAAATTAATTTTTTTTTGTTCTAGCTCTTATGCTTTCGGAGTTCCACGTCCGCCCGTGGAGGTATCGAATAAAAGGCGTTCTTGAAGACTGGCTTTGTCGCCGCCATTTTTAATCAAAAAAGCAATAAAATTTTTTTTTTACAAACTTCAATATGTGTTTAATAAAAACTGAAAAAAGAAACCCGATCACTTTTTCAATATCCTAAAAAAAATTATCAAATTTAGGCCTTTTTTTGCTGACTCTAGAGTGGTGTTACCTCTTAAGAGGCGCGGCTATTTATGTATAGAAAGACTAACCATTTTCCTCAACTGCAGAATGTTACAACTGTCGTCTAATGAAAACAAAGCCATGAGATTTTTGAGAGACTGAATCGTGTACCATTTTTTCGTCTGTCTCTTTCGTCTTATACCACCAGATGAAGCGAAATCACAGATTTATTAGGACTAAATAAAATATTTATTTATTAGACGATACTAAATAGATCTCGATTTGAATAAATAAATATATTTAAAATCAATAATTTTAATAATGGGATGCAATAGGAAAAATTTGATTTCACGAAAAATCTAGTTAATTCAAATTTAGAAAAAAATCAAATCGACCCATCTAGTTAATAACAAGGGAATTTTGTTGTCAGTGTAACTTGGCTTGAAATTCTACCAGTATATTAAGATTTATTTTTACCCAATTCTCGACGAAGATCAGTTAATTGTTAAAAAATTTGATTCGTGGAAGGAATACCTTAAGTGTAATCAAAGCAACAATATTCGATATCGACACGAATTATCGCAATTGGAGTCACTGACATTGAAGAACCAGCCTACTTTACGATTCTTCATTTAAAAGCAGTTAAATTCATGAGTACGTTAAATCTCCTTTCGTCAAATAACAATACGATCCCGGGCCAAAAAAAAAAGAACTCTGAGGAAAATTCTACCAGGACATCATTTGCCGAAACTTTGTACGAAAAAAATGAACAATGCCGATACATCAATAACAATTAGCGCGTAAATTGCAATTCGCTTTATCCAGAGCTCCGGGATTTCCAGCGAAAACGGGGACAGAGAAAGACGGCATAACAAGTACGGAGGAGGAAGAAAAGTGTTGGCCCGAGGGTGAATCGGCCCGATTACATTAGTACGAAGAGCCCCGAGAGTTTTTCTGTAAGGGTAGGCGAATTAATGACCACTCCGGAGCCAACTGGCCAAATCTCTCTCTCTCTCCCTCCCTCTCTCTCTCTCTCTCTCTGTGTCTTTTTTTATTATACATGTTTAAATCGTTGCACATGTACTGACACCTCCCCGTTCATGCATACGTACATACGTGACCATAGTTTAGCATGTCGCATATGACCAAATTTCTCGTCTGTGCAAGCGGCGAGACATTTTTGTTTTGGGTCGTCTGTTGCGGGGTAAAGTTCTCTGGTTAATACATGCATACACGCTCACATGTACACTGTAAATCCATGTGTTATTTGTTACATGTGAGATGTATAATTTTAATAATTAACACGTGTGAATGCCTCACACAACTTAGAACAACGCACGTACACGGAGAGAATTAAATGTTAAAAATTACCGTGCAGTAACGGTAACCAGATGACAACCCTGAAACTTCGCTTATTATTACTGAGTAAAACACAGATTTTCACGAAAATAAAATAAAATTTTTTCTTCAGATAGAAAATTTTACCAGATTTTCTAGTAAATTTTGATTATTTTATGCCTTTCAAAAATGTCTATAAAAAAGTATCGTCTTTATAACAGTTTTATTAAGATTTATTATAAAATTTAATGAGTGTTATAGGAAAATGTATTGTGCTCTCGGTAAAAATTATCGTGCGCGCTACCCTTCTTGTATAGTAAAATTTTAGCTACGTATTTGAAATTTTCTGTAACGTGAGTTAAAAAAAACTTTTCGCATACGAATTATTATGCTTTTCTCACTTGTCACCACATTGAAATATATCACGGTAATTTTTACCGTCAAATTCACGACAAAAATTACTTTTTAATTCTCTCCGTGTATCTGTGCTATGGAAAATTCAAACACATTTGATGTGTATTTTCAAAGACTCGAACCGTATTACATTTTAACACGTTTATTGCTGTCTTATTCAAAACATGCAAAACGTGTAAATGTCTACTTTTTTACGTTTAGATATCAAACGTGTGTTAAACTATGCATTTATGTGTGTTATAGTAAAATCAAGCACAATTCCGCATTCAGTACAATGAAAATTTACATGTTAATTTTAATGAACTTTATACTAACATTACATGTCAATTTAAATATTTCAAAATATTTAATACCTATTTAAGGGGCTATTCTACTTTGATGGCTCAAAAAATAAGCTATTTTTTAATTATTTTATTTTTAACTGTTGCATTTATCGGTACAAACTTTTTTTTCGCTCAAAGGTACATTCTTACAGAATAGAAAACAATTTTTTTGTTGCATATAAATGCATATTTCTTTAACAATTTATAATCGTGTAAAGGCATGAAAAAAGTATGTCGCTGGCATTGATGATTTGCTCGCTCTAGGTAATCTGTATAAAAAAATTCAAAAAGATTCTTAATCTGTATGAGTGTCGCTATCGCCCGAACTGGAATTACTAATTCTAGTTCGGGCGATATTTTTTTTTTTGTTTTCGTTTCGTTTTTTTTTTCGTCAAACAAATTTTGCATAAAAATTTTAAATAATAAAAAAATTAAGCTAGCGGTATAAAAACGAAAGTTTACGTTGGATAGCACATCTATCAAAGAGTACTTCTCAAAAAACAGACAGAAAATACCTTGATTTGTGATCCTGCCATCGAAAAGAATGACCAAGTGTGTAATTATTTATAAAATTTAAAAAAGGGGCAAAAATTCGAAAACCATGACACTTTTACTAAACACAAATCTTGATTTTCTGATCAGTCATGATGCCCCCCAACCACAGGTAACGGGTTGACTACTCTTTACGCCACACCCTGTATATAATATATAAGTTATGTTTGAAAAAATCTATATTATAATATTTGATAAAACTGTGTAATTATCACAATAACATTAAACAATTGGTATAGTTTATGTGATACAACAACCCGAGTAGAAATCCTGCTCCGGCTACAAGAAAGGCCTGATCAGGCATCCTGATTTCTTTTGCATGCCTTGATCAGGATTTTTGATCAAGCCCTGATCATTTTTGTGACACTTTCCCTGGCTTCGGTCTGATCAATGGAAAAGATCAAGGCCTGATCAGGATAGAACATCAAGGCTTGATCAGTGAAAAAAATCAAGGCCTGACCAGGATAGAACGTCAAGGCTTGATCAGTGAAGCAAATCAAGGCCTGACCAGGATAGAACATCAAGGCTTGATTACAGTGCAAAATAAAGGCCTGATCAGGATAGAAAATCAAAGCCTGATCAGCGTAAAAAATAAAGGCCTGATCAGTGCAAAAAATCTAAGCCTGATCAGGGCTTAATTTTTCAAGGATTAATTGAATTGAAACATCATTGCCTAGTCAGGATGATGGAATGAACCTCTGCTGTGGATGTCCTATTTATTCCTGAAATAAAAAATACCCCGCAAACCCAAAATAGAAAAAGACACAAATTACAAATAACGTTGATACTTTATTTTATAAACTAAATAAGTCCACTTACTTGACTATAGCCTGAAGCTAGCTGGATCAGGCAACTGGAGGAAACACTACATCCAGTTGCCTGACTATCACCTGACACTGACCGGATCAGGCAAATTGAGGCATACCTTAAGTAAGGCCTCCGTACTACAACGTGATCAGGCCCGGATCAAATATCAAGCCAGCCTGACAATATTTCTACTCAGGAAATAATTATAGGAATTACCTTGGTCTGTTATGCCATATCTGCGGTTCAACAATAAAATGCTGCATCGATTCGATAGCGTAGGACGAGCGTGCGTAGTGTATGGGTAGGTAGGTTGTAGCTTTGATTCCATGTGTAGGCGAAATGTTTTGATTGAAAAAAAAATCATTACCAAACGTTTGGGAATGCCGGATTATAATTTAAAAAAATCATTGATATAGAATTCTAAGTTGAGTATTTCATTCTATTTTCGATTTATGAAATATTTTATGCATTCAGTAGAGAGGCTGTGATACCTCGAACCGACACGCATGCAGTGTGTAAAAAACAATCCAATAGAGTAGGGCGGGGCATGTTGAGCAGTCGGGGTAAGTTGGGCAATCGAAATATCTGGAAAACTAAGCTCCGCACGCGGGTGCATCAAATGGCGGAAAGAGAGGTATGGGGGACGGGGACAAATTACGCCATCGCCCGTTGCCATGCGGCGCACGAGACGGTGACACGGGACGTTTCATTATTTTTGCACCCAAAAGTAAAGAAAAAACGTGATTAAAAGATTTTCTTCTACCATTGTATGATAAAAAATATTTCAAAGTTCATTGCGATTAATGTTAATGTTTCAAAATCTAACTAATGAACAAGCAATTGTTGGTTTATTACTGCATTGTACCAAATCATGTTGCATACCTCTGATTTTTTAATGCAATACTTACTTTGCCCAACTTACCTCATACTAATGCTCAACTTACCACACTATCGGAGTAGGCTGTGCAAATATGGCCTTAGTCATTTGAGAGCGATTATCTGTGAAACAATAAGGATAACAGGAATGTCCTGTACAGACTTTTTTTCCCAGATAAATTTCCTATTGACCAAAGTAGGTTTCATTTTTATACGGCAGGCTGTTAAAGAATTACCGGGCGATAATTCCAAACTTGCTCAACTTGCCCCTCCCTATCTTGACACACTAAATATGCAGAGGAATAATACACTTAAGTGTGTAATACAAAACGCATGAAGCGAATCCCGAAATAACACACGTGGAAATGTGTAAAAAGTGACTACAAGGTAACAACAAATGTAGCTGTGTTAAAAAAACACACTTGGATTTGCAGTAGAGATTTGGGGGGGGGGGGGGGGGGGGTGTATACGTTTATAGGTGACGATGAGTTTAGGGATGAAAGCCACCGAAAAATTAGTCCCCGTTGTCCTTTTTCGTATTTTCGCAATTTTTAGTTTTTTTTTCTGAACCGGAATAGATACAGGATGTTTTTTTCAACGCTCTCTTCCGTGCGGGGGTGGAAGAGAGCCCTGTAACATGCGTTGGCGTTATCCGTACAATGATGAGAGAGAGCGGTAGAGCGAGAGAGAGAGAGAGAGAGAGAAGAGAAGAGGCTGGAGAGGCGAATAGATGAGAGAAGCGAGACGAATAAAGAGACATTTTCTCTCGCTCTTTCACATCACGTTTCTTCTTCCTCTCGCTGTCGCACGCTTCTCTGGCGTCGCGACTAACGAGAATGAAGTTTTCAGGCGTAACGAATCACAAATTCGAAACTCTCTACTTGCTCACTTCTACCCTCTCGATCGTTTTTTTTTTCCTCTCGTAGCCGAGAGTGAGTGCTTTCACGTATACGCGTGTATTCGTATACAGACGATTCGGAACTTTTACTATATTCCGGAAATCGTGGATTGAAAATCATCGTACTGTACATTCGAAATGATTGGAAAGACATCGGAAACACTTCTTTTTTTTCGTATTGCACTGTCTTTTCCGATCTTGGTTCTCTTTTGCTCGAGAAAACAGTGTGCGAGCGTTCTACCTGTTTTTTTTTTTAATCTTCGCCGGTACTTTGCTCTTCGCGGTCTCCGGCGTAATGAAGATTCACGAGGTTTTTCTTTTTGTTTCATATTTTTGCCGAATTTTCTTGCTCCATACTGCGAAGTCGTCACGCGATTATCGATAATATTAGCAGTGTGCATTAATTTTTAAGGATTTTTTTTTGTCAAAATACGGCTTTATTGTGAAAAAGATGATAAATTAATCATTTAAAATCATTATCCATCGCTACTACTCTTTCCCATCCTTCTGGTAATAGCTGGATTCCACACCGAAAAAACGACACATCTTTAGAGGCTATCCACGAAACGACCCATTTTTTGGTATCTTCATAAGAATGAAAGCGCTGCTCAGACAAGCCATGAGTCAGCGATCGAAATAGGTGGTAATCGGAAGAAGTACAATAATATTTGCAGAATACGGCAGATGTGGTAGGACATCCCAGTTAAGGAGTTTCGGGACAAATGGTGAAGTGCTACCATTTGATTAAAATTTATACAGTAAATTCTTTGTCATAAACTGAATGCACCTTCCTAATTTTAAATCGCTCGTCTACGATCGACATCTCAAGACTTTTGCTTGATAGATATCTTGATCGAAAAGTAAAAAAATCGATTCGAGATAATCAGTCACTACAGTTCAGACGATAAAAAAATAGACTTATACTAGTTTAAATGACTCCCAATTGTTTTTAGAAACTTCTAAGAGGAAAGTAGACATACAAAAGAAATAAAATTAATAAAAATCTATGCTACAGGAAAACTCGGAGAAAAAAACATTTGTTAAATGTTCTCGAAAATGAAAAAAACATCGTAGAACATACGTTTACGTATATTTTCATTTCTTTTGTTTTTATTATTTGAAATCTTTTTTTGCAACTTCTGGATATGAATTTTTAATGATCATTCGCAATAATGGGTCAGTGGCTTTCGTAACCTAAATGTGCTGAAAAAAATTCGGGAATACGAGAAAAAAAATATTATTTTCGTTGCATTCCAACGATGCAAACTTCAATACCGTATTGGATACGAGACATCTTTCCCTTTCGGACGTCACTTTTCGGGCCACCCTCTATATACACGCGATCGTAATATACGCATCCTTTGTAAATTTATTCAACTTGCAATGGCATAAGAAATTCTTGCGTGGGCGTTTAAATCGAGATGCGTGGTTGTTTACTCATTAGATCACACACCGCCATATATTCTCGTATACGCTATTCGATAAATTAAAAATACAAAACAAAACAAAACAAAAAACGTCGGAATTCGGTGACTCACAATTGCTCTCACTTATCGGAATGAAGAGATGTGAAAATGCTAATTGAAAAAAAAAACGTTATCCATGTAAATAAATATAAATATCTAGGATGGAGAATGTTTTTATTCTTCCTGATTGTTAATTGCCTCCGTAGAATATATTAAAATATATGTAGCGTATAAAAACTATAAATAAAAAATGGCGTTCGCCGTAGGGAAGAAAAAATGAATTAAGGCTTTATATACGCGATTTCGCCGATTTTCGAAGGTACTTTTCTAGACGCGGTTAAAAAAAATGACGCATATATTGACAACATTTTTTTTACAGATCATTTATGCACATGGTTAAGAATATGTAAAAAAAATCAGAAATATTAACAAATGGCGGAGATATAACATAATAAAGCAATGTATTTTTTTTGCGCGCGCGTTGATGGTGAAAGTTCTCGGCATCGATGCGGGTGTCTGAAAAAAAAAAATGAACATATTTATAATTGCATAATGAATGTATCTTCAGTGTGAACCAACAATATTATTTTTTAAAAATTATTATAACAAAAATTCGAAACTTACATTTTTTTTTACTCAACTTTCTGTCGGTATTTTATTTTTTATATTTTTTTGTGTCATCGAAATTTTTGTTTCTGTGGTTCACACAATAGGTGATGATACTAAGAATATGTTGTAAAAATTCCAAAGCGATCTGAACCTTCGTTCAAGAGTTAGAACTTTCACAAGGTTCAAAAAAGTGAATCGTGGAAAAAACGGCTTTGAAGTTGGCGGTCGGGCGCGCCGCGCGATATCTATTATAAATGCAATTTTATCTTATTTAATAGCATCCTGGAATTTTTCAATTCTGTAAAGCTTAAAATATTCCTAACCGTTCAAGCTAATGGAATCAAAAATAAAAAAAATGAAAAATTCTGAAATTTTTCGCGTATATAAGGCCTTAATTGTGCTCTTAATCTCGGGAATTATGTGAATTACCGTTATGTGTGCTTTATCCTCTTTCGACCAAGGAAATATGTGTGTTGGCAGGCGTAAGAAAAATAAGAGAAATATTTGCGGTCGCTGAACAGTCGAGAATCTGTGCCGAAGATCTCGTGTATATGTCATCACGAAAAAAAGAAAAGAATTTCGATATATATATATATATAAATGTATGTAATGAATAATATAATACAAGAGGCATCAGAATGTGATCGTTCGAGGTTGCTTTTCTGTTGCCCCACCTGAGACCTCACGTTATTGCATAGTCGCGACTTATGGTGCCTCGTGGCCGCCATTTTGAAAGGGTTCATCGATGTGTACACGTACACATACACACGCACACACACACACACGCACACACACACACGCACACATTCGCATATACATATGAGGGGTTCGCCTCTTTGTACTTTCTGGTGTATGCGGCAGCGTGGAAATGGATTATGCGAGTATCGCAGTATATACTCCACTTAAACAAGAATGTAAATTACGCACACACGTATGTGTGGGACAAGGTAATTTTGAAGACATTAGACTTCGAACGCCATTATGTTATGCAACTATTATGTAAACTCCAATGTCTTCGAAATCAACGTAATACAAAGACAAGTATTCATTTACACTAGGGTCATTTCAATGTCTGGCCTGTAGGCTGAAAATCGACGGCTCGTTGAAAAATTCATTGAGGACTGTTATCAAAACAACCAGACCTGCTGATGGACAACATAGCATCGATATAACAAGTTCAAAAAGACCATTCCTTATGTATAGTCGCACTTTACTATGTATACACATTTAATAGTCGTTATTTATTTGTCGATGTATAATTATAATACATTAGATACCGAAAAAATGGTGTCGAAGCTTAACATCGTTGCAATGGACCAAATATTCTTTTTTATATTTTTATGTCCTTGTTTTTAATACTATCCAAAATGTTTTTATTTAGGTTGTCTCTGAAAAAGGAGCTTAAAAAATCGTTGAGTCAGTTTCGCAGGTTAGAGAGGTCAGAAAAAAAATGCAGAAATTGACAAAAAGAAATTTCATTGTATTCCGACGATGCAAAGTTCAGTCTCATGGAATAAAGGTTCTCCTTCATGAAAACCAAATATATTTTGTAAAACAACATATCCACACTTATATACAGTGAAACATCGTGTTTCAGTTCATAAAGAAACGTTCTGCACTTATACGTTTTTACCATTTATACGTCAAATTTCTCTGGCCCCGCCAGATTCCATCTATAAAGAATGTAATGAAGTTTTTTATTTCTACGTTTTTCACTTATACCTACATTTTTCGCGCTTATACGTTATTATTTGTAGTCCCCCGTGCGTTTCGAGGTACTCTTTTTCTAAGTTATACATTAGTGTTTTGTGGTACAAAAAAAACAGACAAGTATGAAACAATTTTTACAACCCATTCCTTGATATTTTCCACTGTAGAACTCTGAAATCGTACTATGTATGCATTTCCTTAACTGTGGTTATATCTCTTATTAATACGAATATGTATGTTATTTACTGATCTAAAACGTCAAAGCTTTAATGTTACAAACTCGCGTTAAATAAAAATTCCAAACGAAATTTTACAAAATTGAGCTGGCTCATCATTACTACCAATCATATTTTCAATTGGAAAACCAAACATTAGCATAATAGAGGTACTGGTATTAAAAAAAGATCGTGAATTATGTACCAATCGCCATTTTCAAATTGCTAAAGAGTTTCAGATACATACTGTATTTTACTTCTAGGTTATTCTCATTTATACGTCATACTTAATGTACCCCTTGAAAAACGTATAACTGAAGTTTCACTGATTGTGAGTATATATTAGGTGCACGGAGAGAATTAAATGTTAAAAATTACCGCGCAGTAACGGTAACCAGATGACAACCCTGAAACTTCGCTTATTATTACTAAGTAAAACACAGATTTTCACGAAAATAAAATAAAATTTCTTCTTCAGATAGAAAATTTTACCAGATTTTCTAGTAAATTTTGATGTGTAACAAAATACGCAAAACTTACATTTAAAAAATATATAATATCAGCGAAATTTTACTGTGCATTTTATTATTGTATGCCTTTCAAAAATGTCTATAAAAAAATATTGTCTTTATAACAGTTATTTTAAGATTTATTATAAAATTTAATGAGTGTTATAGGAAAATGTATTGTGCTCTCGGTAAAAATTATCGTGCGCGCTACCCTTCTTGTATAGTAAAATTTTAGCTACGTATTTGAAATTTTCCGTAACGTGAGTTAAAAAAAACTTGTCGCATACGAATTATTATGCTTTTCTCACTTGTCACCACATTGAAATATATCACGGTAATTTTTAACGTGAAATTCACGACAAAAATTACTTTTTAATTCTCTCCGTGTGTATGACTTAATTTTTACAGATTTTTCAGCAAATTTATTTAATATAAAACAATAGAGAACAACGAACTTAATCTTGGAAATATTGTCCATCGTTTTCAATGACCTTGCGCCATCTCTTAGGTAACATACGAATGCCGTCGCGAATGAAACTTGCAGGCTTCGAGGCGATAAAGTCATCGATGAATTTACGCTCATCGTCCACCGTTTTGAACTGTTTATCCACTAAGACGTGCTGCATTGACCGGAACAAATGGTAGTCGGACGGGGCCAAGTCTGGTGAATATGCTGCGTGCGGGAGAACTTCCCATCCCAAGTTCAAGAAGGTTTTCTGAGTCGCGCGAGCAACGTGAGGTCGAGCGTTGTCATGCAGCAGTATGACTTGCCTGCTTCCTTGCCCAGTAAATAGTCTTTTCTGATCAAGTTCTTCGCTCAGTTTGTTTAATTGTCGACTGTAGCGTTCCGCAGTCACCGTCTTACCAGTTTCCAGGAGTTCGTAATAAAACACAGCCTTCATATCCTGTCCAGGGCGCGGCTGGTCACTAAGATCGAAATCACCACTTCTAAAACGTTTGTACCAATAATTACACGTTTCATAAGACACAACGTCGGCACCAAGAACACTACAAATTGATTTCTCTGTTTTAGAAGCATTTTTCCTTGTTGGGATTCGTATAAAATGCAGTGACGAATGTGCTGTTTATCAGTTGCCATTGTAAACTCTGCTATTCTGAGAGGTTATGTAACTCACATAGACTTGTCGTTCGGTGGTCTGAAACCTTGCGTCCGATCCTTTCAAAACCACAAAAGACCGCGAAAATATTTCTATTTTAAATATAAATTATATATATATATATTTATATATAATTTAATGATTCATTAATTATTAATAACTAATTTATTGCATTATTTAATTATATGTATAGATGTGATCTAAGTACAATATCTAGGTTTCAGGTATACGTATCAATCAATCAAACGAGTTTTATTTGCACAACGTTTTACAAAAGTTTTTTACGAAAGCTTTCAGGTTTATTTAACACGAGTTTTCTTTACGTAAGAGTATTATGTACGCTGTGTCTATATATATATCCACCCTTTTTACCGCCAGAGCGGAGTTCGACCGGCGGTTGTATCACCGAGACAATGGCGTCTGCCAGCAAGATTCTTCCCTGCACTTCTCGCTTATTGGCACACATGACGTCCGACGCCTTACTGACGCCGAAACGGGCCACAAAAATTCTTCCATCTTGTCGTGTATCGTCTATTGCCGTTTGTATATTTAGATAATATCGCTTTTTTTTCAAATCCTCAGAGAAAATCTTCAAGCTCTGGGTCAGAGAATTCTCCAGAGCCGGATACTTTCTTTTTCCAAAAAAAAAAAACTCACCTATCTATGAGGAAAGTTGAATCGAAAATTTGTGAGGTTATGTTGATCTTGTACATGCTATTATGATATGTCTCACGCGGAGGGCCGTTTTTTTCGGACGCATAAGCAGGGCCCTTTCGAATCATCGGTAGATTACAGTGGCGCTTAATAAAAATAAGTTACAATCAATTGTTAGCCCAAACGATGAACCGAAATGAAAAATTTCGTATAAATTTTGTAGATTCAGACATTTTTACATTTTCTCTGAAAAGTCGCGGTTAAGAAACTTCTTTTGCTAGTAAGATTTTTCTAAGTTTTATCTATTTATATAAAAGAGTTACGTGACTGACTGACACATAGACAATGCACAGCCTTAACCGCTGAAGATAAAAACATGACATTTGGACGATATGTTCTTCAGAAGGTGTAGAAAGGATTTTTTGAAAAACAACTGCTAAGGGGATGAAATGAGGTGTAAAAGTTTTTATGGGAAATTGTATTTTTTGCGTGTATAAAGTTGAAATTTGGTATAAATATTCTTCAAAATAAATAAAAAACGCATATTTTAGGATTTTTAAAAACAACCCCTAATTACGGATGTAACGGGGTGTTGAAGTTTATATGGAAAAAATCGAATTCACTGCTTTTATCTTAATGAAATTCGGAAGATATATTCCTTAAAGATCGTAGAGATGCACTAAGACTTTTCGAATATCAACCCTTGAAAGGATGAAATGGGATGAAAAAGTTTGTATGGAAAATTGTATTTCTTGCGTGTATTAACTTGAAACTCGGTATGAATATTCTTCAAAACAAACAACAAAATGCATGATTTAGGATTTTTTAAAACAACCCCTAATAAGGAGGGCAACTGGCAATGAAGTTTGTATCGGCCAAATTCCATGCGGGCGGAAGCTACCCATTAGTATTTTCTTTACACGGAGAGAATTAAATGTTAAAAATTACCGTGCAGTAACGGTAACCAGATGACGACCCTGAAACTTCGCTTATTATTACCGAGTAAAACACAGATTTTCACGAAAATAAAATTAAATTTCTTCTTCAGATAGAAAATTTTACCAGATTTTCTAGTAAATTTTGATGTGTAACAAAATACGCAAAACTTAAATTTAAAAAATATATAATATCAGCGAAATTTTACTGTGCATTTTATTATTTGATGCCTTTCAAAAATGTCTATAAAAAAGTATCGTCTTTATAACAGTTATTTTAAGATTTATTATAAAATTTAATGAGTGTTATAGAAAAATGTATTGTGCTCTCGGTAAAAATTATCGTGCGCGCTACCCTTCTTGTATAGTAAAATTTTACCTACGTATTTGAAATTTTCTGTCACGTGAGTTAATAAAAACTTGTCGCATACGAATTATTTTGCTTTTCTCACTTGTCACCACATTGAAATATATCACGGTAATTTTTACCGTGAAATTCACGACAAAAATTACTTTTTAATTCTCTCCGTGTAAAGATTGCTTGACCCTCTGTTTTTATTGTCGTTACGGAATCTTCAGAATTTTTGACATGCTTAGCGTCAACCTCAGACATGTAGAATTATTTATTATATAATTTATTAGATCGAAATATGGCCAGCATGTTATCTCCATAAAGTGCTGCACAAATTAAATGATTTTTAAGGTGATTATTTTTTGTTAAAAGTTCGATAACTTAGTTTGAAATTTTACCAGTATACTTGGAATATATTTTTACTCAATTATAGACGAAAATCAGTTAATTCTTAAATATTCGACTTCATGAAAGGAATACCTTAAGCAACACGCTATGCTAGCATCGATCTTTTTTTTTTTTATTTTTTTTACGGTTCATCAAGAACCATGACTCTCGTATGTATTCCAAACACGTGGCTCATACGTCTCAGGTATTGAATTGTGTAACGCAGAAAGTCTATAGCCCCGACTGGGGCTCTTTCATCAGTCGCAGCCTCGGAAGTATAGATTTACGCAAGGAAATTTTGAAGTTCCGATACTCGAACGATCGTGACGTTGAACCTTCCACATGGATGTGCTGAAGAAAACAATCGATCCACGCATCCGCGACGTTGAAATTCATTCGTAGAACTACAAATATGATTTAGCTACCACAAACTGGCAGCAAAACGTCTCACGGATGTAAAAGATTTCTCAACAAATTCACGATAGGATTGAACGATCGTCGATGTACGGAACTAAAGCAATCGCGGCCTTTCGGCGTTCAACTCCTCGTCAAGAGCTTTGCTCTGATTTCACCTCCTATGTACATATTCTTGACGAGATCAAGTCCCTATTGTCACGAGCGTGTGCGGCATATCGGAAAGAGAAGCAGAGCGTGGAGTATCCGTATTTCGGTACTTTCTCGATACGGCTGTATATATCGTATATACCTACAAGTTCGCTTAGTTATGGCAGAGAGAGAGAGAGAGAGAGAGAGAGAGAGAGAGAGAGAGCCTATGTGCACTCGCGGAGCGAGAATACCTCGCGAGGCACGCTAACCAAGGGGGCGCCAGTTGCCTAGCGACGCCGCAACCCCTAGTCCGCGCTTCAACCACCAACCAACCCCTTACTCCACCATTACCACCCCCTTTGCCTCGGCGACCGAGAGAACGCGGGGGCGAACGTTTCTGGGCTTTCCGCGAGTACCCCTTGCACCGTTGTGCTACGGCCATCCTTTTCCTCTCTCTCTCTCTCTCTCTCTCTCTCTCTCTCTCTCTCTCTCTCTCTCTCTCTCTCTCTCTTTCTCTCTCCCTCTCTCTCTCTCTCTCTCTCTCTCTCTCTCTCTCTCTCTCTCTCTCTCTCTCTGCCGCCCTCTTTATTCCCCGTGAGCCTCTTCACTCCGTAAACCCACTCCGATCGTTCGACGCTCGCCCACATCAACTTCCACACAGATGTGGGCGACGAGCCGGCTCCATAGAAAAACCTAGAGATACATAGGGGTCAGGTCCGTTCTCGAGACGATCTTTCAGTATACCTAGACGCATACACATATATGGAAAGCTGCAACGGCTATTCATGTGCGATCATGCTTTTTTCGCGCGTCCACATTGGGGTAGGATTCGCACCAACGTCCACGACCGCGGTCTCCCTCGTCGCACGCAGGGAAACTCTTCGAAAACGAAACTCGCAGATTTGTTTTTTCTCCTCGCCATTTTGTACAATTTGCGTGGGTTGCGAAGAATTTTTTGGTTCGCGGTCGCGGAAAATCTGATAACTCGATGTCTCGAATTGTTGACGCGCTTGCCAAAGATTGGGCGATGATGGGAATTTTTGAACCCAATGCCTAGGAAGGCTATCGGGAATCTGGCGGTTTCGATGTTTCACGACGTCGACTAGGATAAGTGCGGGAGCGATGTCCATCATTTTTCTAACAATCTTGTGTCGCAAAAGCTTCAGAATTTTTTTAACTGATTCGAATGTAAATTATAATTCTTCCGGCTCTTCATTATCAAAACATATTCGGTCTCGCGAAACGGGAACGCAATAAAAGTGGTTTTTTAAGAAAAGGGATTTGAGCATCCATTTTCAAGTGCAAGTGGAAGATTACTAGAACTAGATTCTCTCTTTTCTTGGTGTTTTTGCCTCGATATTCATCTGTTCCAGCTTTTTCGTTCGTGTTGAATATCCAGTTCTGTTTAATAAATAAATCGTTTTCGCTCAAGTTGGAAATCTTACACAAAACTATTTCTAGAAGATCGAAGTAGGTTATCAACTTCTTGCCTATACCTTCTTGCGCTCCAGGTGTAAAGACAAATTCCTTTAAGAACGATACATATCCTAGAATTGATTTTAAAAACCTGCAATTTGTCGTTATTTGTTCAGCAACCTGATGTTATCAATTTTTAAAAGGAATTCACTCGCTTGTATGGCTTCAATGCGATTTGCTGACGCCGTTCTAAAAAAATAGTTTAATAGAAAGGACTATTTTTGCACAAGACTTTTGGTCACCTTTCTTGCATCCTTCCTAGAGTTCCGAAATAAATACATGACTGCTTTGCTTTGACCGAATTGTCCACGTGTGTTCTTCCATAACCATGTTTGTATCTCTTCTGTATCTGCTCTGTGTGAATAGAAGTAGGGAAGTTGATCAAAAGGACTTTAATTATGAAACAAATTGATTTTCCTACATGTCGGACATAATAAGCCACCAAGACATGTATGTCTATTTCTGTCAATCACCTGGATAAAGTAGCCACATCAAATATGGTCCAGCGAGTCAATCTTAATTATCTCGAGGCTGAAAATGAACAAAGGCGAATAAGCGTTACGATCAACATTCGGAAACATCGGGTATTTGTACGAATATAGCATTTACACGAAGATCATGAAATATCCGATCAAATAGTTGAAATTTTCAGAGTGGATACTCGCAAATCGCTTTTTTATACTCTTTGAAATTGTGAATATTTTCGTCGGCCATTCCTTTCGTACGGCTATCTAGGGGAGGTCCGGCCAAAGTGAACACCTTAAGCTTTCCATGATTATTGCCGATAATGTATAGTAGAGAAAATTAAAACAATTATCTGAGATTAGTCTTTCATTAGTGAACTTTCGAAACGAGTCAATAATTTTCATGAATTCTAGTTTAATTAGTTATCAATCAAATAAAAAATGTCAATGTATCCACTTTGCCCGAGCCCCCAGGGTAAAGTGGATAACAACAAAGAAATCTTTGGAAACGTAAGTTACTAACAAAATGATTTGTATAAGGCAGCGTATGCTAACTCATACTTTTTGGCTATTCCTTTGATGGATTTTCCAGCTTTACATAAATTCATTGCTGTTTGCATGACGTCTGCACTCCAAGAGACTTGCGTCATATTTTTTTTGTTGTATTTATTCACCATCTGAAACGAAATATGTAGATTAGTATATATAATGAAGTTCTTTACGATCCCCAGGAAGAGTGAATACTGTATTCACGTTGCCCTGTTAGCTTTGCCCCACGTGGTTACTTCTAATGTTATCCCGTGTCAAATAAAAACTATTGCTTTGGGTCTCATTTTCTACATAGCGTATAAAGCTATATAAACATACATTGTAACCACCCAAAAACAAAGGACGATAATAACTTTCTTGTTATTAGCAAAATACTTAACTTGATGAATCAATATTTTTTCAAGCAAAAACACAAATTGTGGTCTCCTGGACGGCGCGTGACACGGCCACTCACCAAAGTATTTGCCACGTACTAGGTGACGACGGGCGAACGTTGCTATAGTAATGTGGCGATCGGCAAACGCATAATTTGTGATCGGTGGCGAGTATTCACTTTGCCCGGGGTATTCGCTTTACCCGGACTTCCCCTACCCCGGACTTATACTTTATTGGTCAAGCCTCGCATGGGTGAACTTCCGCAAAGATTAGGTATTGAAAATTCTGCTGGAAGATAAGCTGACAGCCACGTTTATCCTAGACTTAAGCAGGTTAATTTGGAAGATCCAAGCATTTCCAAGGAACAATCCAATCCAATCCTTATAGGTATCCAATGCGATGATCATTGACAAGTATGGGAATCCAATTGGATCCCTACGAAAATGTCTGCACAGGTCCTAGATTTGCAATTAGTTTAAGTCTGTTGTCAGACTTGGGCAATGAGCGCAAATGTTTTCAATGGCGATGAAGCTTCGACAGTAAGTAGGCAGATCGAAGAATGGTACAATAATGCATAAGATCAATCTTATGATTTATCAGCTTTTTCATACCCCCACGTTAAACCATGTTAAAGTATACGAGTAATGTCGAAATTGTCCCATAAAACGATAGATCCACTTGCACAGTTGTCTTGTAAACTTCGAAACATGCAAGCATTTCGTTTTGTGCACGTGAAACGTTTGTGACATCGCCACGTGTATGGCAGTAAAGCAAATACGTATACCCCGGTACATTTTCTCTCTTTCTCTCGTCGTCCATTTCTCATTGACACTGTTTTGTTGGACTGACGTGCCAGGGGCCCCGGCAATGGTGTATTTTAATTACAATGTCGTAGTGGACGAAAAAGTACGAGAAGGAGGATGAAGCGAGAACGTAGAGCTCGGTTACCGAGTGACCCGGATAGACAGGCCAAAAGAATGGTGGTTGGATTGGGACGGGAAAGGGTGCTTTTTAAACGAACGAAACTCTCTTGGTTTAGCCATCATAAATTCATAAAGACATAGACCAAGCGGAGAGTGGCCAGAGCTATGGAGAAATTATATTCATAGCACGAAAACAAAATAAACAAAAAATAATGACAAATAAAAAATATCGGCGCTGGCATTTCGTGGATAATTTCCGCTCGATCGAGAATTTCTTACTCGGTCGCTTTTGAATTTTCCTAATATGGAAAAAACAAACATCTGTTTGAGAATATTGAGAAGAACGTAACATTTCAAACCATTATCTTACAGATATAAATGACTGTACCTTCATTGTCATTATTTATGCGGTAAGTTTTCTAGAAAAAGTTACGATCGCGTTGAAGTTTGCATCGTGCGACGGAATGCAACGGAAATTAATTCTTTCGAATGGCCAATTTATTTTCCACATCTGAATCGCTAAAAAGTTTTACAGGATTCTTATCAGGGTTCTGTAATATAAATTTGTAAAAAGATATTTTGAAAAACCATGTAAATGGAAGAATAAAAAAGAATTGTCATTGCATTCCAACGATGGATTTTGATGCCGTAAGTTACAATTGTTTTCTTACCAATCAGGAATGTTCCTCTCAATCTCAAATGTCTCGATAGACGATTTTCAAAATTGCTTCTGTCAATGTTTTTACGCAACGTTGATGTTGCTCCGATATGAAAATACAAATCCCTAGTTTTTCCCGTAGCTCCGTTCGCGACGGAACTTTGGATCACGTTGTGAATAGATTTTAGGGTCATAGCCTTTCATACCAAGAGTAAGAAAAACACATGTGTCATTATCATCCAGATGTCCCTTTTTCCGTGATCTAGAATGGATCCATTCACCAATTCACCTTCTCATCCAAATACTCCTTACCCAATGGTCCATTGTTAGAAGAACAATCTTAAAATAGCGGAATTTACTACGTACCAATGAAGAAGGTGATCCGTATGACGATGCTCGACTTCAGTCTATCGCCATCGTTTCGTCCAACATTTGCAGGATGCAAAATGTTGGATGTTGTTGCATTAAAATGCGTCTCTGACAGTTGTCGCATAATGTTTACTCCCGTGCGGAAATTGTCATAGGTATTCAATTGGATTCCCATACTAGTCGCCACTTCCTCATAGAGATCCAATGGGGCATTTGCATTGGATTCCTATACTTGAACGTCACGCTCGTACATTGGATTCTGATCAGGATTCGCCAATGGAAGCCAATCCATGAATCCCAATGGATTCCAATGAGGACTTCCTATGTGCGGTGTCCCTAACAAATCCCTATAAAGATGTAGGTGCATCTTGAGACTTCCCAACATATTTGTGCACGGTATCACGAAAAGATATTTCTTTTTTGGCAGATCCAACAAATTCCGGTTGATAATAAAAAGTAAAAAATTCCCAAACGACGTCAATCGGGAAATAGCGCGGAATCCACTTGGATTCCAATGTGGATTACCTACATGCGGCATCCCTATCAAATCCCTATAGGGATGTGGTAAGATCTGGGGACTCCCGAAAAAAATTTTGCACGGGCTGTACTAAATTGCATTCGCTTATTCTGTCCATTTCAGGAGTTGTGAAGCATGCAACAAAGATAATTGTTATTGAATTAAGTATAAAAATGGCTCGAAATGCTGGAAATGCCGTACAAAGCTCGATCAGATTGGGCCGATTGGTTCTCTCGCTTGAGTCTCTTTAAATATATATATATATATATATATATATATATATTTACAAGTTTGTATAGTGGTATATTCAGACTGAATGACCATTGCTCGGCAGCCGCGCGTGTGTACCATAAATTGCTGTTCGTGGCAGATCTCTGCTGCGCGAGTTTCTCTGCGAGATACGCTCGAATGGAACTGGCAGTATTCATATATATATGAGGCAGCTTGCGTGTAAACGGAAGCTCTCGTCTGGCTGGTGACCGGGTAAGCGACGCGGATATCTCTGTTATAAAAGCGAGAGGTTCGTCATCGTAGTAGACGAGGCGAAGGACACCGTTGAGAGGAAGAGAAAGAAAGATGGAGAAAAAAAAGCTGATGGCGCCAACAATGAGTCTAATCTTCTCTCGTCATGGAGATATGTTCTGATAAAAGCTTGGATCTCTATTTACTTGGATGTGACAATTAAACTGGAATATCGTTTGTCCAATATGAAAAGGGTCGGCTTCATTCCAATAATAACTAGCTGAATATACGAAACAGCTTTACTTCTTAGCTACATGATTGTGTTGTCCATTTCAAGATTATTTCAATCCACGTAGATTCGTTTTGTTTTTACAATACCCGTGCATAAATTGTCATAGGGGTCCATTTGGATTCCAATACTTGTCCCCACTTTCTGATAGGGATCCAATGGGTCATCGCATTGAGTACGAATACTAAAACGTCACGTTCGTACGTAAGGTTCTAATCAAGATTCGCCAGTGGAATCCAATGTAAGAATCCAATTTGAATCCTAAAGTATTGCCACACTGCCGAACAGAATCCGATACAATTCTTGATGGATCGCATCGCTTTTTGTGCGCTGAATTTTCTAAACAAAAAAAAATAGAGATATAAAAAAAGAGTGAATTTTAAAAAAGTATAAACCTTATTTAAAAAGAAGTATAAATCGCTTTTTTATTTTGAGGACTCATTCAAGACACTATTAAATGATTACCTGCCAAATTTCAAAAGGATTCACCGTTCCGTTTTCGAGATATTGGCAGTCAAAGATTTCATGGTTTTACATAGGGAGCAGTGAAAAATTTTACATTCACGCAATAACTTCGAAACTTTTCTACAAATTAAAAAAAATCATAATTACAGAGGAACATATGACGAAATGGGTAAAAAATAATCATGAATTTGGACCGTCTGGTTTCAGAGATATAGCGATTTAAATTAAGCAATGTTTAGCGACGCTAGCCCCACGAAGCGACTGGAGCAGACTAGAATTAGATTACAGTAGTGTGTGCATATCCGTATACGCAGGGTACCTACGTATTAGTAGCCGAAATGGATAGTCTGATACAAAAGTGAGGCTTAGGTTAACATTTTATTAGGCGTTTTCATCATTACTTTATAAGTTTTTACATCCCGATAAGATGTACAACCTACATTGTAAGGATATTTCGCAATATTTCGAAGCTTTCATCGATTGAGCGGAGAATAAACTTTTCAACGTGACTGTGGCGAGACTACTACCTTAAGAACGTATATCTTTAACATCGATTTGAATCGTATCACTGAAGATCCAGTGTAATTATCTTATTATATTACTAAAGCGGGCAACCACTTTAGGAGACCGAAAATTAGATCATTTAAATTTTTTTTTTATTGTGAAAAAAAATCGGGAATTTTCGCAACTCTGACAATAATTTATTCATATTTTCATACATCTCTGGTAATTTTTTCAAGTTATTTCATGCATTAATTAAGGCGTAATCTGCTGTGTCCCTTAGCGTGTCCTCATCCCCGTTGTCGATTTTCAGGAATTGTGCAGCTCGCAATTCGCATCTGAAATAGTCCAACAAATTTTTATACATTCTTGAGATGTTTTTTAAAAACATGAACCTAAAGTTTGAAAACAAAAATTGACAATTGAATGTGGGAACGTGTTTAAAAAAAAATGATTGATTTTCGGCATTTCTTTTTCCCGGCATTTTGCAATAATACATATGTTTTAAACAATCTAATCTTTCCAACTTTAGGTTCATGTTTTAATAAATTATATTATGTAAACGTGTTCCAAATTTGAAGATGATCCGTCACTCAGTTTTTGAGTTATGATTCCCGCAAATTGAAAAAATGTCGTTTCGAGAAAAACACGTTTAAAGTTTCATAAACGAAAAACTCAAAGTCAAATGTGTTTAATCAAATGATAAAGTGTCTCTCATCTTCCGCTTCCTCATGCAACTCATTTGAAGCTTGCATTTCCTCTTTACGAGTTTTTTCGAGCATCTTTTGTCTCTAATACATTTTTTCTATTTTGTCGAGCCACGCGCATCTGATCCATTTTGCTCGGAGAGTCTTTATCATTTATATACATACCGTTAGAAGGAATCTGAATATCGTTTTGAAACTTTCAGGGTGTATTCACGATATTTTGCTAACGATTTATGAAATAATAAAATGGATTTTTTGAAGCATCTAAAGTGGTTGCCCGCCTTAAGTGAGCGTGCAGGTTATGTTTCGAAACGCCGAGTTTTTCTTCTCGTGACTTTTCACATATTTTCCATTCGAACGTGACAAATATGCTCAAACGGCGTTCATCGGGGAACAGTGGAAAATTCAATTGAATCCCAATGAGAATTCCCTATGTGCGGCGTCCCTAACAAATACATGTAGAGATGTGGGTGCATCTTGAGACTCCCCAACAAATTTGTTCACGGCATCACGAAAGAATTTTTTTTTTTGGCGACCCACCAAATTCCGTTTGATAATTCAACATATAATAAAAATTTCTCAAATGACGTAAATCAGGTAATAGCGCAGAATCCACTTGGATTCCAATGTGCACTCCCTACCTGCAGTGTCTATATCAAATCCCTTTAGGTATGTGATAAGATCTGGGGACACCCCAACGAATGTCTACACATGTATGGGTTTGGACAAGTTGCGGGCTCAGATTCGCAGACGTTAGTTTGAAAAACAGGAGACAGTCACCACGTGTGCAACCTTATCGGATAAGTCTTTTTTGTTGGAAAAGATCGAGAAAGGTTGGACGGCGCTTAATACAGTAATGTATTGTAAATCGGGTTAGTTGAGTGAGTAGTTCGTAATCCTGAAGGTTTTCTCCCCTTTTCATCGTCCTTTCGCTCTTCCGCTCTCTTTCTCTCTTTCTCTCTCGCTCTCTCTCTCTCTCTCTCTCTCCCTCCTTCCCTCCCTCCCTCTCTCTCTCTCTCTCTCTCTCTCTCTCTTTGTCTATTTCTCTCTAACTCTCCTTCAATGCGGCGTATAAAACCGACACACTGAAAGACGACGGCGCGCTAACAATCAGAGAGGATCAAGGATCAAGGATCCTCGGATCAGTTTTCCACGGACTTTCACCGTGCCGCGCGTCCGTTCCGTTCATCGCGACTACGCGCATTCGTGTAGCGAGAGTGGATAAGCCGCGTATTAAAATGGGCGCGTATACATTCTCTAATAATTTAAAAAAAACATATAATTAGTATGATACGTATCGCGCCCATTTTCCTCGGAATTACACCACTTCTCGGCCACTCTTGGGGCAAACAGAATAGCCACAGTGGAGAGCAACGGACATTCGGTAAAAATCTAATCGAAGCCCTGAGTGATTTTTTCAACGTCATCCCGTACGGAATATTGGCAGGGTATACCTAATACAATTCGGGGCCTTTAATCGATTATTTGTGGATTCCATAGGTTTTCCTTAGAAGAGCCGAGCCGGGCCCCTATTAGGGAATGGTTGGGTAGGTAGTTTGACTAAAACTATGGTCTAAGTACGGAGACCAAGTAAAGGCCGCGAAGGGGTGTAGTTGTAGATCCCCTAGTAGCGATTTCCCCAATATTACTAAACTTTGGTATTATCGGGGCAAATCACTATAAATTGCTTGACTAAAGAATTTCGTGGCATAATAATTATCAAGATCGATTAAATATAATAATTAAACGATGCGTTTAGTAGACGAGCTGTGATGCCTTGAACCAACACGCATGCGTGTTTCAATGAACGCAGTGCGTTCATTGGAACAACGCGGGATCAAACGTGTCAAAATATGCGACAGAATTCTAAGCCTCAAATGTATTGAAATAACACATTTCTTTTTCACAGTGCACACACACACGCGCACGTACGCATATGGCTGCAATCATTTGTTACGAGGCACCGTTGAGGCAATTTTAAAGGCCCTGGTTATTTTGTCTTTCATGGCCCTCGGTAACAAAGTGTGACCGTCCACTGATGGCCCATCTGAGGCTTCCAGACTTAGGGTCTTAATAAAGTTAAGGAAAATTAAGATGGGCCCGATCAAAGCCCGAACTCAATTTCCGCACGGGATATTTCAGCTAGAAATTCAACGGCTTCGTTTATCCCATTAGCACTGTACTCGTTGGTTATCACCGAATTGATAAACATATTTGAAAAAAAAAAAAAAATAGTTTTGAAAAAAACGCAAAAGAAATAGGGTCAATCGCAACGGGACGATTCGCCGTAGCGCAGTGAGTGATCTGACCCTATGATGGGAAAGTTTGTATCGTTCGGACGCAACGAAAATCATTTATTTCTCATTGCAAATTTTTTTTTAGCCTATCAAAGCTACGGTAAACTTTTTTTAGGATCCTCGTTAGAGACCTACAACCGAAAACCAGCGAAAAATAAAACAATATTCGAACGTATATCGATAAGGATTGATTCTCTCCTGTATCCGTGAAACAAAAGTCTTCATTGACGTGAAGAAAAAGTGTTCGGGGCTTGGCATGTTCAAAGTAGCCAGAGTACGAAGGGTTATACACTAAGTGGCTCCAGCATCTTCGTAAAACTCATCATTTACGATGAAATTGAACTGTGCATCGTTGAGATGCAATGGAAATGATTATTTTTCAATCACTTGCATTTCTTTTGGCAAACGTTTGCTAAGAGTAACCTTTTGTAAACCTTTGCTACAATAATAAAAATTAAAAAAAAAAAAAAAAACGTATTTCCGTTGTATCCCGTGCGAAAATTGAGTTTGGGCTTTGCTCGGGCCCATGTTAATTTTCCCTAACTTTATTAAGGTCCTATCAGTGGCCGGTCACACTTTGCTACCGAGAGCAATTGAAGGCAAAATATCCGGGGCTTTTAAAATTGCCTCAACGGTGCCTCACAACAAATTATTGCAGCCATATGCGTGCGTGCGTATGTGTGGACTGTGAAAAAGAAATGTGTTATTTCAATACATTTGAGGCTTAGAATTCTGTCGCATATTTTGACACGTTTGATCCCGCATTGTTCCAATGAACGCACTGCATGCGTGTTGATTCAAGGCATTACAGCTCGTCTAATAAACGTATAGTTTAATTATTATATTCAATCGATCTTGATAATTCTTATGCCACAAATTCTTTAGTCAAGCAATTTATACTGCTTCGCCCCTATAATAGCAAAGTCTAGTAGTAATAGGGAAATCGCTACGAGAAAATCTACAACTACACCCCTTAAATGCATTTACTTGGTCTCCGTACTTAGACCACAGTTTTAGTCAATCCACCTACCCTACCATTCCCTAATAGGGGCCCAGCTCTTTTATGGAAAACCCTATTATGGAATCCATCAATAATCCAAGGAAGGACCCGAATTGTATTAGATATACCCTGCCAATTACTCGCACGGGTATTCCAACAATGGAAACTTCAGCAGTGTCTGACTTTAAAAAATCGTCATAACTCGGTCAATAGTTAGAATTTTGACAAAATCTTTGTTGCAATTAAAAGTTAAGACACGAGGCTGTAAAACAATGCAATTAAAAAATCGTACCTATGAAATTTCAGCTTATGCAGACCCCTTAACGCAACTATACCGCTACCACATTCGTTACCGATATCTGCGTTCCGATCCTCGTCGATCCGTATCCACACTCTCTCGTATATACAGGGTGTCCAATAGGAAGTTGCTAAAACTAAATAAGTGTCTCTTCCCTCCATGAATTCAATAGGGGTCCCTTTTTCTAAGGCGCATACCTGAGGCCCCGCAGTTTATTCCAGCCGTGGTTGAAGCAAGTACGCGCGCGTCAAAATGAGTGAGCTCACCACGGAAGAAAAAGCATATCTTATTGAGTGCTTCTTCTCGAGGGGAAAAATTTATAGTAATGCGTATAGAGGGTTTCGTACTAAGTTTGGAACTCATAGAGTTGCCAGCGAAAACACTCTGAAAAGGTAAGAATTTAATATTTATTCATATTCATCTATCACACAACTTGTGTTTCAATTCAATTAAACTGCATTGAAGTAATTTTACGTTAATTTTTGTAGGATAATCGATAACTTCGTGGAGTATGGTACACTCCAGGACCGTAGACACGAGTTGCCAGGTCCATCTGTTACGGTGACTACACCAGAGATGATCAACGAAGTTGAGAATTATTTCAAACAAAATCCAAATGATTCGATTTGAAAAGCTGCTCAAGCATTAAAAATAACCAAATCATCATTACACAACATTTTGAAATATTTTTTAAAGTTTCATCCGTATAAAATAAGCACTCATCAATTGTTAACTGAACATGCCATGACGAAACGCATAGAATTTTGTAACACTATTACGGGAATGTTTGAAGCCGAAGAACTTAATGAGAAAATGATTATTTATTCCGATGAAGCACATTTTTGGATGAATGGGTACGTAAACAAGCAAAATTACCGGTTTTGGGGAACGGAAAATCCCAACATATCGCTAGCGAAGTCCCTTCATCCACAGAAAGTAACGGCATGGGCAGCGATTTCAGTAAAAGAAATTTATTTGCAATTTCTGGAATCTACGGTAACAGGAGAGAGTTACAAATAACTTTTGGAAACGAAATTCTTCCCTTATGCAAAAAAGAGGGGACTGGTTAAAATTTTTTACTTCATGCAAGATGGAGCGACGCCGCACCGGACTCATGAGGTGTTTGAAGCTATTCATCGCGTATATGGGACTCGAGTAATCGGTCTGGGGTATCCTAAATTTGCTCAAGGCGGACTAGAATGGCCTCCGTACTCATCGGACCTGAACCCTTGTGATTTTTTCTTGTGGGGTTACATTAAAGATCATTGTTACGCTAAAAACCCCAGCACAGTAGAAGAACTGATCGCGGCCATCCAGGAAGTGGTTCGCGGCATTACGAACGATATGTTGGACACAGTTTTTCACAGTTTTCAAAAGAGAATTGATTTTTGTGCACAATCTAACGGTTCGCACTTCGAAAATATCTATCATTAATCACTGTACTTTTTCGTTATTTTTATAAGATGTAATAAATTGACATAAAAAATATTTGACTGCGTTTTATTTATGTGCGTTTAAAACTGCAGAGTTTCCTCTATTTAAAGCAATTTGGCTTTTCTGATTCTGTGCACGTGTTTTGACATGACAGCCGATTAGTTTCAGCAACTTCCTATTGGACACCCTGTACATTCAGCCGGCCTACAAAGAAGAAACCTTTTACTACTGAAATCCATAAATTTCCATAGAATAATTTGATATACCCAAGGCTGTGATCGCATCGATATTGACGAATTCAAGAAACGCACCCGAGACGCGATTCCGCTCAACGCGTGTAACAAGCGGATGAGTATAGGATAGTGGTGGCATGTGCAACGCGGGTCCTTGCGCTTCGCGCGTTCATCTCAGTTTACTAAAAGTGTGTGAGAGAGAGAGAGAGAAAGAGAGAGAGAGAGAGCGAGTGAGAAATAGGGGGCGCGGGGGACGAGGTGCGGGCGTCGCGTCACTACCCGTGCCGCTTTTGCCTTCGCTCTCGGTGTTGAAGTGCGCGTTTGCGCGGGCGATGCCGCGCTCTACTGCACATTCGCGTGAATATAAAAGTATGAGAGAAAAGAAACGGAAATATGCAATTCGGCCCGCATGCTTTTCGTACTCATATATGTGTGTATGTGTGTGTGTATGGAGAAAGAGACCAATATGTTGGCTGTCATCTAATCTGGTTGTTTTGAGAAAGGTTTCCGACATTTATTTTAACGGATCTACATCAGCTTCGGACCCAAAATGCAGGTCCTTTTCCGATATTCTTTTCTGATGAGAGTATTGGAATAACGAGGTCGAAATTTTCCACACAATTCATAGATAGTTTTGATAAGTTTGATTTTTTTTTCATAATTGCAAAATATTAATAAATAGCGAAGTTATTAGGTTATTATTCAAACTATTAGGTTTTATTTAAACGAAGTGCCGCTGCGTTGTTTCATGGCCAATCGGTGCAGGTCGTTCTGGCAACTACACTGATAGGAAAATTCTTTCTATATTAACTACATGCGTCTATTTGATTTTTATTATTTGAATTAACTAGATTTTTCGTGAAAACAAATTTTTTCTATTGTATTTCGTTATTAAATTATTGATTTTAAATATATCCATTTATTCATATCAAGATCTATTTAATATCGTCTGATAACTAAACATTTTATTTATTCCTAGTAAATTTGTGATTTGGTTTCATCTGGTAGTATAAAACAAAAGCGATAGACGGAAAAATGGTACACGATTCAGTCTCTCAAAAATCTTATGGGTTTGTTTTCATAGAAGACTGTTGTAACATTCTGCTTGAGGAAAATGGTTAGTATTTCTATACATAAATAGTCGCGCCTGTTAATTAAAGGCACGACGATATCTTTCTTTTTTTTCAAACAATAGCCTTGTTAGTGAACAAAAAAAAAGAAAAAGAATTTAACTTTTTTCACCGCTCTTTTATGTCATGAACTTATATATTTCTTTCTCGTATTCGTGCGATGTATCGTGTTATATCTTTATTTATTTAATTTGAATATATTTAATATTTAAAAAGAATAGCTTGAACAAATAAAAAAATATTTGAAACAAATAGGGTTGTAGTAGGTCGCGAGACAAGGAAAAACCTATTTGATTTAAATAGATCCTATTTAAATTAAATGTTTTTCCTTGGCGGTGTAGGGTAATCTAAAACAAAAAATAAAAGAGGTACTTTGAGTATAATAACAAAACTTTCGTATGACCGGATACTTTTTTTTGTTATTTTGAGAATCACGAGAATGGCCATCTGTCGAAAAATACTTTGAATTTTGACGAAAAGAAATTAAATTAAATTAAAAAGTGAATAAATGAAAATAAAACTTCAATTCAACTTGTTATTAACGAATTGATAAACCTTTTTTAAAAAATATACGATAGGCCATACGATAGTAAATGTTGTAAAATATGGTCTATTCGGATTTGCAGTGAATCGGACGAATAGATTTTACAACACGACTTACGCCCCCCCCCCCCCCCCCCTCTGTCGTATCGCAGTTGATGATCAGGATCTTCGCAAAAATTGTCACAACTCGATGAATTTTTGGTATTTTTTCAAAATCTTTGTTGCAGATTAAAGTTAAAACCTTAGGCTATAAAACCATGTACTGAAAAAATCGTATTATTGAACTTTCAAGCTTACGCGGATCCCGTAATACGAGTGATTGATTTTGGGACAGAATGATCCTTGAAATGATCTTTATACAAATGTACTTACATCTATCTTAAAGTTTACGAGGTGATTTTGAAGACATTACGACGCGCGCGATGTTGAGTATGCGCGCAATTGTAATCCCCAAGAAGAATGTCTTCAAAAACGCATTTCCGTGTATATATAACTATATATATACATATATATATAGATATATATATGCATACACATGCAAATGTGGAATACGATGCCAAAGGGAGATCCATCCGATGAGCTCGATTATTCCGTATACCCTCTTTCTTTCTCTCTCTCTCTCTCTCTCTCTCTCTCTCTCTCTCTCTCTCTCTCTCTCTTTTTCTCTTCGTTCTCTGTATTACGTCTACGAAATCATCTTCATCCTCCCCTATACAGACGCGCATGTTCGTGTCCGTGTGACTATATAGTTTTCTCCGTTCTGTAACGCTCTCTCTCTCTCTCTCTCTCTCTCTCTCTCTGTCTGTCTCTCTCTCTGTCTCTCTCTCTCTCTGTCTCTCTCTCTCTCTCTCTCTCTCTCTCTCTCTCTCTCTCTCTCTCTCTCTCTCTCTCTCTCTCTTTCTCTTTCTCTTTTTCTCTCTCTCTCCCTCCCTCCCTCCCTCCCTCCCTCCCACCCTCTCTGCTGCCATCGAGCAAGGGATGATGAAGCATGAGGCCGGCTCCACGGAATGCTGAGCCTAGCGTAAAAGCGTGGCTGCGGTGGCGAGAGAGATGCACATAAACCATGCCATAAGTGTGTCTCTCTCGTTCTGGATGTCTATCTTTTTCTATCACTCTCAGTGTAAAAGAACCCGCCTGAATGTGTGCGAAGCCTTTCCCTATCCCTCTTGATCGCATCATCTCTCTCTTTCTCTCTCGCTCTCTCGCTTGCTTTCGCTCTCTTTCTCCCTTGCCCTTTCACGTTTCGTCTCTCTCCAGCTCCCTGCCCCCAGCCTTTCCTCTCGCCCCTCGCTGCCTCTGTCCGATTTTATCTTCGTTCCTCTCGCTCTCTCCCGCGCTGCGTGAACACACGCACACACAGATGCACCCGCGCACAGGCCCATGCGCAGTCTACTGTCCCTATTCCGCATCCCCTGCTCTCTCTCTCTCTCTCGCTCTCTCTCTCTCTCTTTCTCTTTCTCTCTCTCGCATTCAGACTCCGTGTCCCCCTCCTGAAACTACCTATATATCTTTTTCTCTGGCCCATGGCTCTCTCGCCGCTACCGCAAAGGGTTCTCATTTTGTTTGCACATGCATGGAGCGGCAAATTTTGTACAGCTCTTCAAGTAGATTATGTGTATATATATATATATATATATATATGTATATATATATATATATACTGCATTCAACGAGAGAACGACACGCTTCCGAACCTAAACTCGTCCGGTACTGTCAGATCCCACCTTAGGTCGAGGCCACACTTTGCGTTTTCGACGCTGCGGTGATAACGGACGCGTTATCACCGCATCCTATTAAAAAAACATTACCACCCTATTGAAAAAAAAAACAAATTTAAGGGATCAGTATCAGTCTATTTTCGATTTTCTAAAAACATTAGTTTCGTATACTACATACCTGTAGAAATATGGTAGAGAACGTTATGTAGGTCGGACTGGCCGATAACGGGCTAAAAAGAGTGATATAATAAAAGCGTCTCTGCGCGCTCAGCACGCAACCGCCGTGTCGAACGTCCAAAGCTCGCAGAACAGAGATCCGAAACCAAAAATCCCAAGAAAGTGAAGCTTTTGAAGAAGCTGAAGAAGTATGAACCAGGCATCGCTGATTGAGAGGAAGAGGTTTTTTTTTGTTTTATGTACATTTTTACGAGAGAAACTTTAAACTCGTTTTTCTCAAAACAACGTTTTTCGACCTTGTTGACATGATTTTGGAAAAACTATTGCGCCGATTAGGCTCAAATTTACAAGAATTATTCTATGCATGTATCTCTTCGACCTCTACTAACGGTATAAATATTCATTAATATTTAATCCTATAAAAAAAAACAAATTTTCTGAAATTTTTTCTTGTATTTTGAAACTTCTATTTTTATGTATAAAAAGATGGAAATATGGAGATAAAGTTTATTATGAAGAAAAAAATTCTTGAAAATAAGTGCAATAGCTGAAGACTGATGCCTTTACTGAAGGGCTACTAGGCGACACATTACTCCAGCTTCAACGCAGTTAGTCTTGAACTGACTTGAACAGCCAACGCATTAACATGAGCGCGATGAAATTTTTGAAAATTGCTTGTTCAATAGAAGCAGAAGAGTTGTTGCTCCGACATTCAATAGAAAATCTTACATTTTTATCTGTCATTACTGAAATTCTCATGAAAATAATTTTTAAGTATGCAAAAAATACTATTTATCACATGCCTTTTTCATCCTTTTCGCTTATATCCAACTCCAACCAATTATCATAAAACGTCTCGCCAATTTCAATCTAACATTTTTCACGAATCATCTTGCAACGCTGTAATCTTTTGTACTTTAGTGCCACGTTGCCACCTTTTCGTGGACCCATTCAATAAATTTATCGGTATTAAACATGTTGATTTTTTCTGTGAATTAATTGAATGAAACGCGTTGGCAAAACTGCGTAGTGTGACAGAGGGCATAAGACCAGCGGTGCGGTGCGTCAAGTCTGCCGCAGCATGCTGCGGCGACATTCGGCAGATACGGCAATGCCGCGCTTGTGTGGCAGCTGTCATTTGAACCTATGCAACGTCACAAACCGGGTGATCGAATCCGTCATAACCGCAGCGGCGAAAATGCATAGTGTGACCCCGGCCTACTGCAGCGCCTACCCTTTACCCTCTCCACGATGCCAAAGTGATGCAGGACCCAACTGTCACAGTGCTACGGTACTGAAGTAGCAATTTTTTCTTTTTTTTTTTACAGAAATATGCTTTGAAATGTTATTGAAAAGAAGCGCGAAAGTGTGAAAAATGTTTTTCTCCGTTAGATCTCTCGACTGATTTTTTTTTACTAAGTGTTGCATACCATTCGTCAGCGAATTTACCAAAAAAAATTGAATCGTGAAGGCCTCTCTCTTGTGGCGGCCCCGGGGCTTCAGCCCCTGTTGCTCTCCCCTAAAACCAGTCCGGTCCATGTATGTTCTACAATATTTTCTAATTTTCGAGAAGATCGCATGAAATTTTTTTTTTTCGATTCTTCCTGTTTCATATGTTTTTGTTTTTTTGTCTCTTTTGTGTTTGTAGTTTCCTCTCTGAAATTTTCAAAAGCAATTGGTCATTCGGACCAGTGTATTTTTTTTATCGTCTAAATTTTAGTGACTGATCCTCTAAATCTTTTTTTATACCCTTTTATCGAAATCTAAGGCATTTACATGAGTGTTCAGTTCGTTATTAATCAATTGCTTAATAGTACATTTTATAACGACAACGCAATGAATAAAGAATAGCGGGAAAATACACACGCAAAAGAGAACAATTGAAAATGTCTTTTCTCAAGAACTAAAAAAGATCGTAAAATATATAATACATGGAGGTGATACGGATAGGTATTGACACGCGGTGTCTTGATTTTTCCTTTGGACGTTACTTTTCCAATCCCCCTATATATATACAGGGTGGTCCAATAACTATTAGCACCTTGGGTATCTTCGAAACTATAAGGTCCACAGAAATATTTGCTGAAATGAAATTGCACACTACGAAAGGGGCCATCCGATAGCGATAATAGTTTTTTTGCAGGTGGAGGTACGTCGGACATTTGAAGGTCAACTTCATTTTTTAAAATGGATCGGTATGTTTTTTTTCTGTATCATGAAAGAGGAGCTTAAAACGAGTTCAACGACCTATAACATAAGGTCATTGAAGGTCATAGAAAGTACAGAAAGGCGATAATACTTACAGTTTCGGTAGTAAATAAAATTACTACGTTTATAGTAAGATAAACGCCTTTCTGTACTTTCTATGACCTTCAATGACCTTATGTTATAGGTCGTTGAACTCGTTTTAAGCTCCTCTTTCATGATACAGAAAAAAAACATACCGATCCATTTCAAAAAATGGAGTTGACCTTCAAATGTCCGAAGTACCTCCACCTGCAAAAAAACTATTATCGCTATCGGATGGCCCCTTTCGTACTGTGCAATTTCATTTCAGCAAATATTTCTGTGAACCTTATAGTTTCGAAGATATCCAAGGTGCTTATATATATATAAAGAACTTCGATGCTTGTCTTCATAGTGGTCTATTTTATTCATATTCACTATTATGTACACCTCAATGTCAGTAATTACATGTTTTATATATTTGTATTTCATATAGAATCATGTTTTCGATTAAACTTTTTCATATTTTCAATCTTAAAACTTTTTAAGAACCGGACGGGTCTTAAAAAGACTATAAAATATATTACTCGTTCGAAAATTTTTAAACATATATATGCATTCTTTTGAGGACGGTATTTAAAATATTTTATGTATCTGTATATGTGTGTGGGTGTGTCTGTGTATGTGTGCATGCATATGGCTATCTGTGCTGTGTGTGTACCAGCAGCCGACCCCAACAAAAGGGTTCGATGACTACGTTAAGTCAAAATTAGGATTTTTTGAACGCACTGAATGTATTTTTTTATTTCTGGAATTTTTGTTGGTTACGATTTAAGCTACGAAAATGAGTCAAACGTATTTTTTCTTCTAATTCTTATTAGAGATTTGCAAACTAAACCTGCGAAGAAGAATTTAATTCATAATAAAAACGGAGGAAAAAAAATGACAAAGTATTTTCATTGGATCTCAACGAAGTAAGGGACACCATTGGTACATACCACGTTGGATATCTTCTTAAGAGATTTTCTGAAAATTTGGCATTCATAGATGTTTATTTCGTCGATTAGATTCGCTGAATTATCGGTCGACGAGCTCAAATTTTGCATTTTCTGTACTGGCATATAAACTTCGTACAATTGACGCACTTTCAGTTTGGTTTTGTTTAGTTTTGTCACTAAAAAAAGGGGTGGAAGACACGATATCTTGCATTTTTGCCCACCCATTTCGTTCGCTCCGACGTCTCTTCCCTTCTCAGTCTATTTCTCTCTTATCAATGAAATGGATTGTCTATCGGGTGGACTTGAGAACCTCTGTCACGGGACACACGATCCATCGCGATAGCGCAACGCAAGAAGGGCGGAGGGCGGGGGGGGGGGGGCGCCGAGTGTGCGGGATAAGATGAAGAGGAAGAAGTTGAAGAGGAGGTAGCAGGGGCAGGGAAAGAAAAAGACGAAGAAGAGAAAGAGGAACGCGAACCGCGACGCCGTCAGATAGATAGGGATGGAGGAGTTTTATCAAAAGTGGCCGCGCGCGCGGGAGTGCAAGAAAGAAGAAAGAAAAAGAAAAGTAAAACGGAGAGAAAAAAATTGTGGTGCTTCTTTCCGGCTGTTTCACCCTCTCGCGGTTATGTACGTTTTCTGCGTTTCTTTTCGGCACACAACCCGCTATCGAACTCTACGGGCCTCACGAGCATACTGGAGGGAAGCTGACCACAGCGGGAAAGCTTCAGGCTTGCAGTCAGTTACATCCCTGCAAGTGTTTGCCGCCTTAAAATGTCCCTCTGAAGAATATCGAAAAGGACAAATATCCCCAAGAAAATCTTCCATGGAAAGGTATTTTTCCGAAAAAATGCGGCTTTACAGGGATGGCCGCAGAAATAATAATCCAAGTATATTTCCTCGGAATACTTGAAATAGGAAACATAGTTTTGAGGCAACGAAGAACATGTACTACGTGATATATGAGTGTGAGAGAGATAGTTGAAATTTTCGTTTTTTTTTCTTCTAATTTTGACGACCTATTCAGGACACTATTAAATGATAACCTGCAAAATTTCAAAAGGATTCACCGTTCCGTTTTCGAGATATTGGCAATCAAAGATTTCACGGTTTTACAGCGCAATAACTTCGAAACTTTTCTACAGATTTTTTTAATGCTCAATAACAAAGGAACATATGTCGAAGGGGGTAAAAGAAATCATGAATTTTGACCATCTAGTTTCAGAGATATAGCGATTTTAATTAAGCAATGTCTAGCGACGCTAGCGCCACGAAGCAACTGGAGCAGACTAGAACTACCCGACTAGAAATTGACGTTGGGTTTTTGTACAGTTCATTGCTGGGTCAACCCAATTCCTTGTTGGGTCATTATCGGGCTTCCCTATCAGGTCATTATAGGGTGTGTAACGATCTTCTAGGGTTTTCTTTGGGTTCAGTCAGGTTTTGCCTCGGGTAAGCCCAATTTTTTGTTGGGTTCTTATCGGGCTACCCTAACCGGTCCTACCATTAACCCACTGAAATCAGTAGCGTTGCATGGATTTGGGTTGGGAATTTTTTAGAACGTTATAAAAATTTGTTGCATGTAAAGTCGTGTTCACGCACTTTATAAGATTTTCTCTGATGCCAAAATATACAAATTCACCCCTTCCGTCGACGCCGAGTTGTTCGATGACGCGGTTCGTTTTATTCGTACCTAGGAATGTTTTTACACTCTTCGGTAAATTCGGGTAGTCCTGTTTTCTTAAAATATTGAGCAACAGTTATAAGCGCGAGTGGGGGATTGCTGGGGTTCGCAGAGCCCATTTTTTGATATTTTCGAGTGTGTCGAATTCTCCATTTTCACTCGCTGCTTCTTCATCGTTATCATCTTCATGATGCCCAACATTATCATCGTCGAAAAAGTTATCTTCATCACTGTTTTCCACTACTACACGATCAAATTCCTCTCTTGGCTGTTCTTCGGTTTGTTCATTGTCACTGTGCCTAACCTCAAAATCACCGTCACTGTGCCTAACCTCAAAATCATTGTCACTGTGCCTAGCCCCAAAATCTTCCGGTCTTTCATCATTCGACTGTTCTTCAGTCTCCCAATTAGACGTTTCAATTGATAAGCGATTGTTTTTTGCTGATAAACCGCGAAGGGCACGATGTTTTCTTACTCGTAATCAAGTTAATTCTTTGCTTTGCCTGGCTCTCAACATTTTATGCGTACACCGATTCTCTCTCTTCCTCTATATATATGTCGTTTCAAGTTTTCATCCCCACCTCCTCCAATCCACAGATAGGTAAGATAAAATTTTAAGGTATTGTTTACTTTTAAAACAAAATACCGCACAACAAAATAAAATTAAAAATTAAGTTCCGAATAAAAATGAAAACAATTCTGAATAAAAAAATAAGAAAAGTTCTACAATGAAAAAAAAAATCTCATACGATCCACTTATTATTGCAGTATCTATCAAAAATGTATTTGTATATCTATTTATTATTGCGAAGTATAAGGTTTATATGTTCACCTATGACTCATGTGGTTACCCCTAAATAAACATTGTTGGAACCTTACATCATTACCTTATCCAAACCCCAGATGGGATAACCCTGTTAAAACGTTATAAGGACGTTATCGGTACTTCCCATCGCAGGGTTGTCCCAATACTATCTTTATCAGGACCTTGAGAGGCATTCCCTATTTAGGGTTCACCTGAAAAGGTCCTTATGCCGTATAGGGTTGTCCCTATGAAAATTTCTAGTCGGGTAGATTACAGTAGTGTGTGCATATCCGTATACGCAGAGTATCTACGTATTAGTAGCCGGAATGGATGGTCTGATACAAAAGTGAGGGTTAGGTAAACATTATATTAGGTGTTTTCATCATTACTTTATAAGTTTTTACACCCTGATAAGATTTTCGTCCTACTTTATAAGGATATGTCGCAATATTTCGAAGTTTTCATCGATTTAGCGGAGCATAAACTTTTTCACTTGACTGTGGCGAGTTGACTACCTTAATCACATTTTGGGTAAAATAAAATTGTCAAACTCTGCGTCAGAGAATTCTCGGAAGTCTGATGCTTTGTTTTTCCTAAAAAAAAACTTAACCATTTATGAGAAAATTCGTTTTGAAAATTTCTGAGGTTATGTTGACCTTGTACATGCCCTTAAACCCAATTACTTATGAACTAAGATACTATTATACGTTGAGGCGAGATCGTGCCGAAGCCTTAATACCTATATATATATAAAACAGTTCGTGACTGACTAACTGAATGACTGACTTACGTATAGACAACGCACAGGTCAAACCGCTAAACATGGAAAAATGAAATTTGAAAAAAATGTTCTTTAGAAGGTGTAGAGAGGCATTAAGAAAGGATTCTTCCGAAAATCAACGCCTTAGGTGGTGAAATGGGGTGTAAAACTTTGTATGGAAAATTGTATTTCTTGCGTGTATCAACTTGAAACTTGGTATAAATATTCTTCATAACAAATAATAAAATGCATATTTTAGGTTTTTTTTAAACAACCCCTATTAGGGTTGCAACGAGGTGTTAAATTGCTCAACGCAAACAGCTAATACCTTGAAACCAAACTCCGCGCGGGTCGAAGCTCGTCTATGGATACCATATAATAAAACTGTTAACTATGCGTGTCCGTTTGTTTGTGTACGCATCACGTAAAAACTACTAACCTGATCTGGATGGAATTTCCAAAAAAAATATAGGACTTAACTTGATGTAACATTTAGTTTGTATTTCTTCGCAATCGGCTCTCACTCGACCAAATATTTCGTGGATATGCCAATTTAAAATTTTCGAAAATCTGCGCGTACGAAGTCGTGGGCACAGCTAGGGTAAGGATATACATATAAAAATATAAAAAAGTATCAAATTAAAAATTAAGTAGGCTTTTTAATAAAATTTTCATATTTTTGACCATTTTCTCGACAGTTTTTACCCCAAAAAAGTAATTTATTTATGCGATAATCTTAAAACTTTAAGTATGTCCTTCCGATAAAGTTATAGTGAGAAACCTCTCAAAATTTCAGCCAGATCGATGAATAACTTTTTGAGCTATAACATGAGCAGTTTTTGAAAATGCAATTTCGAGATAATCGCGTTTAAAGTTTCAATACGATACAATTTTCCACGTTTCGACACGATACAATTAAAGGTATAGCACGATACTATGTGCAATAACTTCGTAAATATTACATATTTCGATTTCACGATCTTCCAGTATACTCTCAATATATTATACTTTCGAAATATGTGAAAAAATCAATTTTTTGAACATTGTAAAGGGTTTTCCCGCCTTATTTTATACGCCTCGTACAACATTAGTATTTTTGCACTGATTTTATGATAGAACTGAACTAACCATATCTATATTGTCAAGCCTTTTACAATAATTGATAATTATTTTGGGAATAATAGATAGTCAAACATGGCATCCGAATCCCATGTACTTTTCGCTTATAGTTGTGTTAACCACTTTATGATTGCGGTGTCAATAAACTATAGGGAATTCTAGTATTCGCTCTTTTATCATGGTTGTTTGTTGTAAATACCATGGACTTTTCCTCTCAGTGTAAAATTACTTGCGATGCAGCCACCGATAGATTCAATCGTGCTTATGCCGATTGCAGTTCAATCCGTCATAAGAATGCACGCGTAAATTTTTTTTGACTCACTCGGTGGTAAATTACGTCGGCGAAAAGTTTAAGAACGCTTTTCGAGCCGTTTTCATTTCAAGATTCTAACCAGGAATTTCGGGACCATCCTGAGTACAACTCAAAGTTACTGAATTACGCTACACTAACGAAAAAATTCTTTTGATATTAACTGGATGCTTCTATTTGATTTTTTTAAATTTCAATCAACTAGATTTTTCGGGGAATCACATTTTTCCTATTGCATTCCATTATAAAAAATATTTATTGGAAAAATGCTACGCGATTCAGTCTCTCAAAAATCTCATGGCTTTGTTTTCATTAGAAGACTGTTATAACATTCTGCAGTTGAGGAAAAGGTTAGTACATAAATAGTTGCGCCTGTTAATAAAAGGCACAACGATACCTTTAATTTTTTTCCAAATAACAGCCTTGTTAGTGAAAAAAAGAAAAATAATTTAACTTTTTTTTTCACCGCACTTTTATGTCATGAACTTGTATTTCTTTTTCGTATTCATGCGATATCGTGTTTTGTCTTCATTTATTTAATTTGAATCTAATCTTTATTTATTAAATTCGAATATATTTAATATTTAATAAGAATGGCTTGAACAAATAAAAAAATATATTTGAAACAAATAGGGTTGTAATAGGCCGTGAGACAAGGAAAAAAACCTATTTGGTTTAATAAAATCTTTGTTGACGCACATTTGGTTCGTGCGCCGTATCGGAAAACTGGTTTTTGTCCTCAACTAGTGATAGAAATCGAGGAAAAAAAAAAATTACAATACCCAGGTTAGCTATATTCATTGGATCAAAAAAAATCCCCCAGTAAAGTTTAGTACTGCTTCGAGCTCGGCTCACACCCTGTAACAACACTCATCTCAAATTTAAATAATGATTAAGCGATTCGCCTAATTGGTAGTTCCTTCTTTGTCTCTGACGAAGATCGAGCTCATCCAACGATATCTCATCATTGTGTGCGGCATTCTATTGAATTCAATAAAAAAAAAGATATCACTTCCTTGTGTGCTTATCGAATTTTTACAATCCTAATGAACGAAAACTCGTATCTTTGTATGTGAACTGAGAACCCCTGGGATTCGAAGTGCGGTGGAGCCTCATAGAAGAAGAGGGAGATAGATAGATGGGCAGAGAGAGAGAGCGAGAAAGAGGGAAAGGGAAAGAGAGGTAGAGAGAGGGAGAGAGAGAGAGAGAAAGTGCGAGAGATGAATAAACAACGAGAATATACCGATTACGAGAAAATGCATTGGGGGTTCTCTAATGGTGCCTTTTTTTTTAACCAGATTTCGCGGTAGTAGTCGACGAAAGCGTGTGTGCAGTTTTTACGGATTTTCGTCTTCACGATATTGTAAACACTCATCTTGCCTTTCTCATTCTCCCTCTCTCTCTCTCTTCTCCTCTATGTCATTCGGTCGGTGGCTTTCGAGAGAGATGAGAATCTCTGTCGAGAGGGGTTTGAATAAATAACGAGGGCATACGATTATTTGGTTCACCCGAGCGAATCGAGTGTCTGGTTGAGATTTTTACCAATTTTTCGACGCCTACACGAGTGAGCCACGAGAATCCTCGAAAATTCGTGACTCGCCAGGACATTGTTCATAAAATTAAGAAACATTATTCGTTTAAAAGCGTTTTTTTTTAAATATGTACAAAGCGCACAGGAATATTCTCATACAAAAACATAATCAGATATTCGCAAAGATTGTGAAAGGTACGAGGTTAAAAATAATTTTTCTCAACGGTGAAGCTACCTTAATCTTCCGTTGACACACTTATCCCTGCGGCCAGGTTTTTGACACACTGGGTCAATTTGACCCGGATGGTACTACATCCACGTGCCATTAACGACCCTTCGGCCAGTGTTTTTTTTTTAAATCAGGAATAAACTTTTAATACTTCTTAACATATCTGCATAATTGAAATTCGGAAAATGTAAAATTAAATTGTTTTAAAAAATCAGTGAAAATTTTCAATTGTCGATAAAGCGAACATTTTATATAAAATTCGTCCGGGTTAAGATGACTAACAATAAGTGTGTCAATTGAAGTTTAAAATTCAAAGCGTTCTACCGATTTTCACTAAATTTTTCGCATGTACGAAAAAAATCGGAAAACACACACGTAGCCATTCTTCTGAAATATAAAAATAATATCTATATTACATAAATATTAGCTAAATATATGAGACTGAAGTTTGCATCGTTGGAACGCAACGAAAATGATTCTTTTTCAATTGCTCGAATGTCTCGTGGCTAATATTCGTTACCAAAATTCATCAATCATTTTTTAAATCGTTTATTGAGAGATCTATAATTTTTATCTGCAAGAAAATCATTTGTAAAATAATTTAAACGAGGAAATAAAAATATGAAAAAAGAATTTTCGTTGCATTCCAACGATGTAAACTTCAAGACCATCTAAATATTATAAATATATATTATATATTTTTTATATTATATGAATATCTAAATAATATAAATATTATTAAAATATTATTTAAGGCCACATATTACACGCTGCGAATTTCCGACGCGGTCACGACGGTATTGCAGAATTTGTGGTATTGAAGTTTGCATCGTTGAAATGCAACGATATTTTTTATTCTTTCTCTATATTTATGATTATCTAAAGACTTCTTTTGAAATTGAGGGCGTCAATATCTAATAACAATACTTAAGAACGTTTGAACGATTGTCACATCTTAAAGTGGCAAAAAAAAATGGAATTATTAGAAAGAATGAATTTTCGTTGCATTCCAACGATGCAAACTTCAACATTATCAGCATTCGTAGTTTTTTATTACGAGTCGCTGCAAACTACGGCCAAATGTCGCGACCACCGTTTACTGCTGACACTACAGCAAAGAGCAGAGGCCCAACATAGGCAATCGTTGCTGCAAGTCCGTGTGTGATGGGTGTACTACATGTATGCACGTTCACCATGCGGGATCGCCGCCAGTAGAAGAACTGATGCACTAGGTTTTCAGAAATGTCGATGATATTTTGAGCTTCGTTGGTACAATTTTGCTAGTTTTATATAAAAAATTTACAGATATTACACAAAGTGCAACTATTTCATGGCATTGAAAATGTTATCAGACTTATCGGGTGATAAAAAAAAGGTACATGCAAATTATATGAGTTGCTCTCTCTCACATTCGCACATTCTCTCTCTCCATCCATCCATCCATCCATCCATATATCACATTTTTCGCGTTTTCACATTTTCACGTTTTCACATTCTCGCATTTTCACATTTTTACATTTTGGATTTTTACATTTTTCACATTTTCACCCTTCGCATTTTCACATTTTCACATTTTCGTATTTTCATATTTTCACATTTTTACATTTTCGCATCTTCACATTTCCGGATTTCCACGTTTTCACATTTTTACATTTTCACATTCTCATCCATCCATCCACCCACCCACCCTCTTTTCTCTCTCTCTCTCTCACACTCTCTTACTCTCTCAAACTGCAAATATAATTATGATCCTGATAACATTATAATGTACAAATCAAAATTGAAACTTACCATTTGTAACCATAAACGACTCTACATATAATACAGCATGTCTCAATCAATCACATGCATTCAGCATGCCACAGCTCGCCCCACTTTGCTACAACACAGTGGCCGTGGGGGTAGCGTTTAGTTTCGTGTGACATCTCGCTAAATCAGACCCCCTATATACATCTTTAAAAGCATTTTCGATGCTAAAAAAACTCTAAACACTAATTTCTCCGTCATTTTTCAGTACAATCAGTTTACACAACGCTCAAAATCGGTGTCTTGTCAGTGTCGAGAGCCTAATGGTCTTGAAATGTGGATGAATTTGGTGCATCAGTTAGTAACTTACAATTCATTCTATTGTAACTACAATCTGTAAATTTTGTTTTTCAAAATTAGGAAATATCTTGTCCATCAGGCTCTTTCTACAACAATATGGCACGTAGACAATAAATCTCATCTCAATTGATTGTATCGTTTGGTCGAAATTAGGGCTCAAAATTTCGATGCGGTCGGAGCGTGTGATGCACGGCCTTAAGGTACTCCTTTCGCGGAGGGCCGTATTTTGTAGAGGCATAAGCCAGGGCTCTTTTGAATTATTGGTAGATTACAGTGGCGTTTAATTCAAATAAGTTACAATCATTGTACCCAACGCTGAAATGGAATGAAAAATTTCGCACATATTATGTAGATTCAGACATTTTTACATTTTTTTCGAAAAGTCGTGGTCACGAAATTCTTCTGCTAGTCACACTTTTCCAATTGTTATCATTAATATTTTCTTTAAACTCTCGGTGACCCCTCATTTGTATTGTCGTTACAGAATCTTCCGATTTTTTTGCATGCTCAACGCAGTTTATATCAGACATCTAAAGTTATTTAGTATATAAATTATTCGATATAAATATGACTAGAATGTCATTCTCATAAAGTTCTGCACAAATCAAACGATTTCTAAAGTCGTAATTTTTTGTTAAAACTTCGGTAACTTGGTATACTATTTTACCAATAAACTGGGATGGATTTTTACTTAATTGTAGACAAAAAGCAGTTAATTGTTAAATATTCGGTTTCGTGGGAGGAATACCTTGAATGATATCTCGATATTTCTGTATTTTGGGTATTTACGGAACGTCCATATGCAATGAAAAATGTATACAGAAGGAATACAAGGGAGCGGTGGTTCTCTTTTCAAAATTCTCATTTTCCAAGGTAGTCCGAGCGCGTTCCCTCGCGGTATATATGTACAGAGAAAAAAAAGGTTGTGGCTGTTTGAATCTCTCCTGACGCCGAGACCATAAAGCTTCTCCCTCTAAACGGACTCAGTGACCAGCGTAAAAGGCAACATTCGTTCTCGTCAGACTGTGCGGGGGAGTGTTTGTAACGCAACGACGAATTGGAAAAAAAACTGTAAAGCCTCGATCCTTCGGGATTAAAATGCCAATGGGTCTCTTTTACATTGTCTCGTTTCTCTCGCCAAACGTCAAATCCCAAGATTCCACAGTTTTGTTCATTATTATTTTTATTATTGCTTTCCGATACGCTTTGCATGATCAAAGTACTCGATCATCGGCGTTTGGAGGAGACAAGCGAAAAACATTTTAGTTTCACGACGGTTTGTAGTATGCTTTGTGGTCTAGCAGTATTTTTTTTCTTTAAAATAAATCATTGCCTGTGGAAAATGGCCGGAATTTGTACGTAGATGGTTTCGGCTGAATTAGGTGTAATGTCACATGGAACGTTTGACGTAATTTCAATTCTGTTGAATAAAACAAAAAGACGACGATAATGCCGTGGGATTCGGTCGTCAGAGGGCAATTTTTACGTTCCCGTTTTCTTTCTCACAGGCAAAGCTCTGTTTACGTGAGTTGTTTTTCGAAATTTGAATGAAAATGTGTTCAGAATGTTCCAAAACGTCAAAAAATAATGTTCGGGTGTGTGCTTTGTAGATTTTTTCGTATACGCAAAAATTCCTATTATTTTTTATGAAACCTGGCTCATTTTTTGCACAGCAGCAGTGTGTTATGGGAAGTATGTTGTAAATAAATTTAGTGAAAATCGGTGAAACGGTTTGGACTTTGATGTAGCTTTAATGGGCGAAAACCCTTTATAATGTTTAAAAAATCGATTTTTTCATATATTTCGAAAGTGTAATATATTGAGAGTATACTAGAAAATCGAAAAATCAAAATATGAAATATTTACGAAGTTATAGCGTATAGTCGAGAGCGCGCCGGGACCGCATGCTGTGAACTAGGGAAACTTTAAACGCGATTATCTCGAAACTGCATCTTCAAAAACTGCTCATGCTATAGCTCAAAACGTTATTGATCGATCTAGCTAAAATTTTGGGAGGTTTTTCACTATAACATTATCGGAAGGCTATACCCAAAGTTTTAACGTCATCGCGTAAATAAATTACTTTTTTGGGATAAACATTGTCGAGAAAATGGTCAAAAATATGAAAATTCAATTAAAAAACCTACTTACTTTTTAATTTTATATTTTTTAAATATTTTTAAAGGTTTCAGATCAATAGAAAAAATCAGAAAAATACTGCACTTTTCGTTATCACGCAAAAGACACCTAAATAACGCTGCCATTTTGTTTTGTTTAAAGAAAAAAAAGTTTTTTTTGAACGCTTGAAAGTTTTGATAAGATAATGTAAAAAATTTTAAATGATGCGATTATTTTATCACCTTTAAAAAAAATCATGAAAACTGACTCATTTTCGGGCGTCTAAAGGGTTTTCCCCTCTTAATTTTCGGAAAAATTGTCTTTCCGAATACTCCGTTAACTCCGTAACTTTTACAATCATTTTACTTGTACGCTTCGTACAGGTAAAAAAAAATATTTAGAAAAGCTGTACTTGTACTTTATGAGTTACATTGATTTCAGCTAATTTAAGTTCGACTTGTGTCTCATTGTCAAAACTATGCAAAATCCATCATATTATTGTTGCTTAAAAAGAAAACCGTTTGGATCGGAAGTCCATTGCATGTTTCAACCTCCCTTTTTGTCGATCTCCATCTTTATCCGCCTCGTATATGTCGTCGAAGTTCGAATATCGACAATATCGTTGCTCCAAATGAAGCTTCCGGCATTTTAAACCTGATCATGAAATGTCGAGTCCAAGTCGGATTACGTCACGAATACATCAAATACCTTTCCACATTTTCTTAGGATACCACCAGATAGGAGGGGAAAAATGGAAAGAATGTTAGGAAACGTAAGCAGATATTGGAAACAAGCGTGCACGAACGATTTTTGATGATCGTTATGCAACTCGCACAGCTTGGTCATACATTGGAAATTTGTTGGTTTTGAATGTTGCCAGCATATGTCCGGTGATTGGTGTATTATTTACCTCGTGCATGAGCGCTACCGTCTCACGCAGACGCGTTCTTGTTGATTTGAATAAAGAACGAACACAATCGTCTGTACGTTTATCGTTCGTTTCAATTTCTCCTGCTCGACATTTATGAAGCGCGATAATAATGGTAGAAACTCAAGATGGATGAAAAGAGAAGAGGTGAGGATTGGGAAAAATATGTGTGTGTGTGTCTGTGGGTGAGTGTGTCTCTGTGTGGGTGTATATGTATATATTCGAAAGGGAAAAGAGGGTTTTCTGTGTGTTTACCTTAACGATCGAGGACCGTCTGTTGACTCAAGTGGACCGTTAGCGAGGCATCGCTAACTTGCAGCGTCAACTCTATGAGAGAACTTCGTACTTTACCTACAAAAAAACGTACGGACTATCTTCGAGCAGGCTCGAATCTTCTCTGTCTCTGTGGATTCTGCTTCAACTCGTTCTCTCTCTCTCTCTCTCTCTCTCTCTCTCTCTCTCTCTCTCTCTCTCTCTCTCTCTCTCTCACTCTCTCTCGCTCGTTCTCTCTCTTTATCTCTCTCTCTTTCTCTACCAGGGTCCATCGACACTTCCGCTTTTCTGGTTCACCATTCGTAGAAATCATTAAAGCATACAAAAGGACATCCGAGACTAACTTCGTTCCTCTCTCCCTCTCCTCCTTCTTCGCCTCGTGCAATTAGAGTACCTAAGTCAAAGTCTCAGCTTAGTGGCAGTTCGAAAAATGTCCTAGTTCTACGGACACCGATCGGTCTGGAATCTCTGGAGCAAGTTGTCCTAGCGGGAGATTGTGCTACACGGAGAGAATTAAATGTTAAAAATTACCGTGCAGTAACGGTAACCAGATGACAACCCTGAAACTTCGCTTATTATTACTGAGTAAAACACAGATTTTCACGAAAATAATATAAAATTTCTTCTTCAGATAGAAAATTTTGCCAGATTTTCTAGTAAATTTTGATGTGTAACAAAATACGCAAAACTTAAATTTAAAAAATATATAATATCAGCGAAATTTTACTGTGCATTTTATTATTTTATGCCTTTCAAAAATGTCTATAAAAAAGTATCGTCTTTATAACAGTTATTTTAAGATTTATTATATAATTTAATGAGTGTTATAGGAAAATGTATTGTGCTCTCAGTAAAAATTATCGTGCGCGCTACCCTTCTTGTATAGTAAAATTTTAGCTACGTATTTGAAATTTTCTGTAACGTGAGTTAAAAAAAACTTGTCGCATACGAATTATTATGCTTTTCTCACTTGTCACCACATTGAAATATATCACGGTAATTTTTACCGTGAAATTCACGACAAAAATTATTTCTTAATTCTCTCCGTGTATGAAAAATAACGCGAGGAGCAAACGCGATCGCCTAGTTTATATCTTCAAAGAACAATCTTGCTCGTCCGCGAAAGGTACACTGCCAAAAAAAAAGTATTTTATTTAAATAGGATCTACTTAAATCAAATAGGTTTTTCCCTTGTCTCATGGCCTACTATGACCCTATTGCTTTCAAATATATTTTTTTATTTGTTCAAGCTATTCTTTTTAAATATTAAATATATTCAAATTAAATAAACAAAGATTAGATTGAAATTAAATAAATAACGATAAAACACGATATATCGCATGAATACGAGAAAGGAATATAAGTTCATGACATAAAAGAGCGGTGAAAAAAAAGTTAAATTATTTTTCTTTTTTTTTACTAACAAGGGTGTTAATTTGAAAAAAAGGAAGGTATCGTCGTGCCTTTTATTAATAGGTGCGGCTATTTATGTATCGAAAGACTAACCCTTTTTCCTCAACTCCAGAATGTTACAACAGTCTTCTAATGAAAACAAAGCCATGAGACTTTTGAGAGACTGAATCGCATACACCATTTTTCCGTCTGTCTCTTTTGTCTTACACTACCAGATGAGCCAAATCACAGATTTATTAGGAATAAATAAAATATTTAGTTATTAGACGATATTAAATACATATTGATTTGAATAAATATATTTAAAATAAATAATGGAATGAAATAGGAAAAATTTGATTTCACGAAAAATTTACTTATATCAAATTTAAAAAAAACAAATTAGACCCATCTAGTTAATATCAAAAGAATTTTTCTGTCAGTGTAAATTTGCCTTGTCTGATGGACGCATGGCTTCGTTATTGGCTCATGTTTCATCGCGGGCTCATCCGGAAACATTGGACGTTCAATGGTTTTCGGTTGATAGATGAAAAGAGGCTCAACATTTGTAGATGATAGTCATTGGGGTTACGGTTGAGCTTCATTCGGCTCACGAATGAAACATCGATGGGATGCTGCACACTGGTGGCAAATCACTGAGAATTCGTCTTCTGGGGAGGAAATTGGGAAGAACGACTTGACGGGTCATGCCCAGTTATAAGTTCAAGATAAAATGACGTTGAAGTTTACATCGTTGCGATGCAACGAAAACGATATTTTTTTTGCTAATTTCCCAAATTTTGTTTGGCCCATATGAGCTACGAAAATCAAGCAAACATTTTGTAGAATTCTCATTTAGCCGTCCACAATCTAAAACTGCAACATATGATTTTGGATAATAATGAAAATAAGAAATCGAAAAGAATTTTCGTTGCATTCCAACGATGCAAACTTAAAACCCACAAGGTAACTGTTATTCGCGACCGGGGAAAAAATATCAAACGTTTTTGAAAATCTGTTATTTTATAGTATAGACTTTTAACAATGTACTAAAACTTCACTGCAAATGTGGATTTGCAATGAAGTTTACTCGAGTATGTTGTTTGAACCCAGCTACCCGTGCGGAAATTGAGTTCGGACTTTGATCGGGCCCATTTTAATTTTCGCTAACGTTATTAAAACCCTAATCCGGAAGCCTCACATGGGCCAACAGTGGCCAATCACACTTTGCTACCGAGGGCCATTGAAGGCAAAATAACCAGGGCCTTTAAAATTGCCTCAACGGTGCATCATGACAAATTATTGCAGCCATATGCGTACGTGCGTGTGTGTGCACAGTGAAAAAGACATGTGTTATTTCAATACATTTGAGGCCTAGAATTCTGTCGCATATTTTGTCACGTTTGATCCCGCGTTGTTTGGGTTTGTTTGGGTTTGTTGTCTCTTGTGTTATCTCCATTTAACATCAGCCCAAATGTTCAGGATCGTAAAAATTCTTGCGATTAACGGATCACAGTGTAGCATGTTTTTCCAATGAGTATTATTTTTCCGGCACAAATGCCGTGGATCAATAGGCACTCTTTGCTTCGAGCCTCGCAGGGTTTTTGAAAAATGCACCGAGCGCGAAAAAACGAGTGTGAACAAGAAATGTGTTACTTCAATATATTTGAGGCTTAGAATTTTGTCGTTTATTTTCACACCTTCGATCCCGCGTCGTTCCAATGAACGCACTGCATGCGTGTTGGTTCAAGTCATCACAGCTCGTCTACTAAACGCACAGTTAAATTATTATATTTAATCGATCTCAATAATCATTATGCCACAAATTCGTTAGTCAAGCAATTTACACTGATTTGTCCCTATAATAGCAAAGTCTAGTAGTATTGGGGAAATCGCTACTAGGAAATCTACAACTACAACCCTTAAAGGCCTTTACTTGGTCTCCGTACTTACACCATAGTTTTAGTCAATCTACCTACCCTACCATTCCCTAATAGAGGCCCGGTCCGGCTCTTTTACGGAAAACCCTACTATGGAATCCAATAATAATCCATTGAAGGTCCGGAATCGTATTAGGGGCCTTCAATGGACCTTGCCAATTTTCCGCACAGGTACATGTGTTATTACCCTGTGGTCACTTTTTATACATTCCCAAGAGCGCAATTTCGGGATTCGTTTAATGCGCTTTGTGTTACACACTTAAGTGTATTATTTCTTTGCATATTTGATGTGTTATTTGATTATTTTTTATTCATTGCATGCGTATTAGTTCAAGGAACGACAACCCATCTACTAAAGATCGAAATTTCTTCAGTATATGGGATTCTCTTGTCGTTTTACTAACTTGATCGTTTGGCTTTCCGAAAGTTTAATGTGGCCTAAAAATGGAGCAAATGATTTGATTCGCAGCATTTCTCCCACGAATTTCCAAAAAAAATCACACACCCTTACCATTCCAATAAAATGGTACTTCACGATCGACCTTAGGCGCTCTATCCCCCCGTCTCTTTGGCTCACGAAAGCCCGGTAATTCCTATTTTTTCGTGACCAATCCATCACAATGATATCACGGTAACGTAATTTTTCATGACTGTCGTTTTTCTTTACCGTGCTTTTGCCCGGTGGCATAATTCGAGTGTTCTTTCGTTCTCCGCGCCGTCCTCTTCCTGTACCGCAGCATTTCTCTCAGCGCTGCTGTGCCAATCGTAGAATTATGTTATTACCGCGCCTAGAGTCGAGTGGTGCTTTTGATGGGGCACTAAAACAAATGGAATCTTCGTTGCAAGATATTCAACGGGGTTCAACGGGCCTAAGGGCTTGCGGAATATTGCAGACTTCTTCATTGCAGAGTACTCGGACTTCATCTTTCCCGAATGTGCATCTGTGTGGTTATATATACGTGTGGAGTTTGCAGGCAACAGTAGATGCAACAACGACCTCTCGGAACACAAAGGAAATAAAAGAGTCCGCAAGTTTTTGCTGAAAGTTTGAGCCCTCGTTTGAAATAACAAGCGAGGTGAACTCATTTCCCGATTCATTCGAGCTCCGGGTATTACGCGCGCGTTACGATCGATATATACGTGACCCAGTGTGCATGAGAGCGATAATTTATGTGTACCATGGCCGAGGGACATATCGGTCGGCGCCATCGAAATAATTACTTTTTTTGTTCTTGCCATGATCAATGGTTTAAAAAAACGATGAACAGTATTGCACAGAGAGAAAAGTCCATGGTATTCACAACAAACGGCCATGGTAAAAGAGAGAGAATAGTACAATTCTCTATAGTTTATTGACAGTGCAATCATAATATGGTTAACTCAACTATGAGCGAAAAGTATATCTAAACATGCGATTTGGGTAGCGTGTTTAACTATCTATTATCCCCAAAATAATTGTTAACTATTGTAAAAGGCTTGACAATATAGATGTGGTTAATTCAATGCTACGACAAAATCGACGCACAAATACTAATGTTGTTTGGGTTATGTTATACTGTACGTTATGGTTTGTCCAGGTCAAACTTCTACTATTCTATTTGAGTTTGTACAATTCATCTGGTTAACATTAAGGGCATAGGCCACTCTAGGATTTTCCGAAAATCGATTTTTTTTTGTTAAAAATGTACCTTAGTACCTATCAAATTATATACCAAAAGATTGTGGGTGTGAAAAATCACTAAGTACTCGATTTTCGAATTCTAACGCAACCCCTCTTGATTCATGTCGTGACTTTTTACTAACTTTAAACGCGTTTATCTCAAAACTACATTTTTCAAGTCGGCCGGACTCATAACTCAAACAAATTTCAACCGATTCACTTGAAATTTTAACTGTATCTTTAGAATTACATAGTCTGAGGCACTACGTAGGATTTTTTAAATTATATTGCATAGTTCCTTTTTTATAAACAATTTTCTGACGATTTTCTCATGGCATTTGATACTTTTTGTTTTAGAAATGCGCCATTTTGACAAAAAACAATGTATCAAAAAAATCCTACGTACTTCTATAGCTATTCTTATATATAATTGAAGAAACTTTAGTGTCTCATCATAACTCAAAAATTATAGGAGCTGTTGGTCCGGCCGTTGACCTTCCAGAAATAAAGGCGTCATCGGAAAAATGCTGCACAGTCGTCATTTTGACATGTATTGCTGTGAAAAAAAAATTTGTATAATCAGTTACGTGTATAATAAAACCCCTATTTTATAATTTCGGTTTATTTTATGTTTTCGCTGAAAAAAAAACCCCAAAAATAGCTGATTTTCGCAATTTTTTTTTCAATGTTTAATATACGCTATCAGTCTGATTTTTTAATTCTAAGTCAAAGCACTCATGAAGAACAGAAAATAAATTTTTAAACGTTTATTCTTATTTTTTTACATTTTTTTTAACGGTTGAAAATGTATTCCAAAAAGTATCGAATTTTGCCTCTATTTTTTCGACAGTTTTTCTTTAAAAAAAATATGAAGATTAAAAAAAAGCTTCCATAGCAAGATAAAGAATGGCGTGAAGAATGTTGTGTCAAAATTTGAGACGGATAGCTTGAAGACTCTTCCTTTGAGAGTGTACACCAGTTTGAAAAACGACATTTCGAGGAAAACGCGTTTAAAGTTTCGATTGCGGAAGCCGCTGCTCGAATCACCTTCTCTAAGAAAGGCTGTAGCGACCGAAATTAATCGATTTCACTCCAAAAATTAAACAGCATCCCGAGCAGAAATTTGTTCAGGGTGAAATCCGGACCGGATCAGGCTGCCACAATAGCAAATCCGGGCCGGATCAGGCAAATTTAGTCCGGCCCTGATCAGGGATGTAACGCTTTTGCAAATTCAGGTCCGGATCAGGCACCTTATCAGGCTCTGATCAGGCGCTTTATCAGGCCCGGATCAGGCACCTTACCAGGCTCGGATTAGGCACTATATCTGGCTCGGATCAAGCAACTTATCTGGCCCGGATCAGGTGCCTCATCCAGCCTGAGACATGCGTGTCATCTGGCTCAATCATTTGATTAATTTTTTGTTTAAAAATAGATCAACATTTATTAAATTATTATCGCAGTTACACGTTATCAAGTTTACTGACGTTATTAAAAATATGAAACATATGAAAACATTTTTTTTAAGTTTAAGTTTTTATTTTACTTGACTTGATCGTTTAGTTTTTGTTCCGGTTTTGGCGATGACCGTCCCAATCTTTCCGGCCCAATCTGTCCGGCGCAAATCATGCGTGCCTGATCAGGGCGCCTTATTGATACCTGATAAGGCTTCTATTCGGCGCAAATCAGGCGTGCCTGATCAGGGCGCCTTATTGATCCCCGCTCAGGCCCCTGTCTGGCGCAAATCAGGCGTGCCTGATCAGGGCGCCTTATTGATCCCTGCTCAGGCCCCTGTCCGGCGCAAATCATGCGTGCCTGATCAGGGCGCCTTATTGATACCTGATAAGGCTTCTATCCGGCGCAAATCAGGCGTGCCTGGTCAGGGCGCCTTATTGATCCCTGCTCAGGCCCCTGTCTGGCTCAAATCAGGCGTACCTCATCAGGGCGCCTTATTGATCCCTGCTCAGGTCCCTGTCTGGCTCAAATCAGGCGTACCTGATTAGGGCGCCTTATTGATCCCTGATCCGGCCCTGATGGATCCTCAGGCAGCCTGATTAGATTTCTGCTCGGGATGTTTATAACCGTCAATACTATCGGATAATGCAAAAAAAAATCGATTGTTTGAAAATGTTTCACTGTCATGATCTTTTAACGTTTGTCGAGTATAATTTGCTAAAAGACCTTATGAAAAGTGACTATTCGAAAAAAAGTTATGATAATGTTTACTTATAGCGAAGACGTGAATAATTCGCAGCTGAAGCAAGCACGGCTTATCAGTTTCAAGACCTACGCGTTTTTTTACAAACTGTTACATAGTATGTTTGTTGCATTGAAAAAATAGGATATTCGTTCAACACTTCTCGTAATTCAGAGAAGTGCCCTTCTGTTTTTGTAAGGCACACATTACTATGCATATAGCAGGCCGTATCGTATAATATGGTACAAGTCACTATAAACATCGTCGCTAATCACAAGCAACATTTTTTTAAATCAATTTATATATTTTAGTTCATTTTTATCAATATATATATTTTTGTCCTGTTCGCTATTAGGATTTTTGGGGAGTTGATTTTCGATAGTGTGAGGGAATATCCAATTGATGAAAACCTACTATATTGAGTAGCATTGGACAATCAACTTATGCTTGTAAGATTAGTAGTCGCGGTTAACATACGTGCATAATTTATACAACTGCTAAAATAACAATAAGCAGTACTATATTTTTGGTAGTAGCTATGGCTATATAATATTATTGTCTCCTCAGGTAAATATATAATATGGTTAGAATACGGTTGAAAATACCATACATTAATCTCAGTGTACAATCAACTCTTACAATAATGGTCAATGCACCTTGGTACGTGTCTAATACTATCATTCACAGGAATCTCAAAATTGCCACAATCAAAAAAGAAATTCAACGTCTAAGCCAAAATTACGGAATGAGGATAGTAAATCACTCGAATGAATTAGCTTCAAACCTGCTATCCAAAAATTCAACAACCAAAAGGTTCCAGAAATAAAGGGTGTCTCAAAATAACCTGACATTTAAAATTGCGCGCCATTTTTTTTTTGTGGCGGACATAGAGTACTAATCTTTGTCAACTGGCATCAAGAAGTATCGAGGTTTAGTCATGGAGAATTACACGATCGAGCAACGCAATGAAATTGTGAAAATTATGAAAGTTATTGCAGACGAAGTTTCTTTGTGGTTGTGTTATCTCGCGCTGCGACGACGTAAATTGGCCACCAAGATCGTGCGATCTTCAAGCCATTGGACTTCTTTCTTTGGGATTTTCCGAAAGGAAAAGTGGATGCCAATGTTCCACAGACCATTCGGGAGCTCAAGGAAGCAACTGGACGCACCATTAATGAAATTAGTCCGCAATTATGCCAAAATGTTATTGAAAATTTCGTCAAAAGAGTGAACGTTTGCAAACAGAGATGAGGCGGCCATTTATCGGATATTTTGTTCCACACATAACTTCCATGTTTGTACATTATATTAAAATAAAAATATTCGTACTTTTCAAATAAATAATACGTTTTATTAATAAATTGAAATGTCAGGTCATATTAAGACGCCCTATACAAACCAAGGGACCTAAAAAATCGCTTTCCGGTGTAAAATGAAATACCGTCATCACCTACGAATCACGTGAGTCGGGTATTACTGGATACTCACCACGTACCCTGTAAACGACCTTCGCATTAAGACAATTGTTGAGTGTTATTAACCGTTAGTGGTCACATTTCGAAATTCAATCGCGGTGGTCACACTTGGGTCGGTTCTACCCAGTCAGTTTTCAAAAAAGTATTGTGACCAAACCATCCGTCCGACGTGGTTCAAAAAATTGCGGAACATGCTTTGAACTTTCTAGATGATGTAGGAAAAATTGATTGATAAGAAATAAAAAGGCGACATGTTACAAAAAATTCTTAAAGAGGTGAAAACGTAAAAAAAAAACACTTTTTCGCTTAAAAAATCATAGTTCCGTGAATTATCAACATTTTTACCTGAGATTTGGACGTGATACTCCTTAGATATGCTACTTTTGGGAAAAAAATAGTAGCATAGTGCGCGTTCAAAAAAAGGTGTTTATTCCGACATATGAAGAGGGTAAATTTTATGGTATGATGATACTTGAAACTCCAGGTAAGATGGTGATTACAGTCCCATTCAAAGTCGGCAACTATTATATATTTACGCCAAAAATGGATTGACGGGTCGATTCTACCCAGGGTGACCACGAAGGGTTAATTAACAGATTGCAATTCAATAAAGAACAAATAAAAAGTATAATGCAACAATTACAAGCGCGGCACAATGAATGGATCTTTGGATGATGGGAAGCAGAAAACATCGAAGAAAGCCGCAGGTGTGTACGAACCGTGGAAAGAGAATCAGAGGATGAGAATGAGAGAGAGAGAAAGAGGCAGGTGTCAGCATCAGCCGAGGGTGAAATAGGGAAGTAACCCGAGTCTCGCGTGTGGATTCGTGGCACTGTAACAAAATTGCGAAATCCCTGGACGCTCAATTAACGAGTAACAGTATATCCGATCGTCGGGGAAAAGTAAGCAGGGCGGTGAGGAGCTGAAGGGAAGTGTGCAAAGAGCGGGAAAGAGAGGCGAGGGGGGGGGGGGGGGGTAAAGTATGTACTGGACAGCGTACGCAAGGGGCTTCTGCGATTACGCTCTGTGGCTTGCACACGAGCGAGAAGAGGTGGAACGTAACGAAGTAGGGGGTGCGAGGTAGAATGAGATAGAATTTTATCCACATACGGACACGCACACGCTAAGGGAGCGATGCGTACACACGATGTGCTTGGAATGTGTGTATTTAATAATTGATGACTCCAGATGGAGGAGAATAATTTCCTGCCGATAATATGGTCAGACGCTCTTTAAGGGAGGGCTACTGCAATTTATTCTCATTTAGCGAAAAATTCGATGGCACCAACGATAACCATTAAAAATGGCACCGATTCGAGGTGTCAACTGAAAATTGTTGCCAAAAAAGCGCTCGATCGATGTGCGAATTGAGTAAATGAAAAATTTGACCGATAAGACACGCAAGGATTCAATTTCGAGCAGATAATTTTTATGATGTTAAGTTTGCATCGTTAGAATACAACGAAAAGTCTTTTTTTTTATTTTTTTTTTCTCACGTATACATTATCATCTAAACGCATAGTTTAATTATTATATTTAATCGATCTCAATAATCATTATGCCACAAATTCTCTTGTCAAGCAATTTACACTGATTTGTCCCTATAATAGCAAAGTCTAGTAGTATTGGGGAAATCGCTACTAGGAAATTTACAACTACAACCCTTAAAGGCCTTTACTTGGTCTCCGTACTTAGACCATAGTTTTAGTCAACCTACCTACCCTACCATTCCCTAATAGAGGCCCGGTCCGGCTCTTTTACGGAAAACCCTACTATGGAATCCAATAATAATCCATTGAAGGCCCGGAATCGTATTAGGGGCCTTCAATGGACCTTGCCAATTTTCCGCACAGGTACATGTGTTATTACCGTGTGGTCATTTTTACACATTCCCAACAGCGCAATTTCGGGATTCGTTTAATGCGTTTTGTGTTACACACTGAAGTGTATTATTTCTGTGCATATTTGATGTGTTATTTGATTATTTTTTATTCATTGCATGCGTATTAGTTCAAGGAATGACAACCCATCTACTAAAGATCGAAATTTCTTCAACATATTGGATTCTCTTGTCGTTTTACTAACTTGATCGTTTGGCTTTCCGAAAGTTTAATGGGGCCTAAAAATTGAGCAAATGAATTGATTCGCAGCATTTCTCCCACGAAAATTTGACCGATAAGACACGATAAAGATTCAATTTCGAGTAGAGAATTTTTATGATGTTAAGTTTGCATCGTTAGAATACAACGAAAAGTCTTTTTTTTTATTTTTTTTCTCACGTATACATTATCATCCAAAATCTTTTCTTACATATTTACACTGAAGATCTCTAATCGGGATTCTGAAAATCGTTTGAGTGGTTTTGAAGGGCTAAATGTGCTGAAAAAAATTGGGCTACGAAACTTTTGTTGCCTCCCAACGATGTAATCTTTAATATCATGATTTTTGTTAAAGAGGACTTCACGAAATGAAATTCCCTATTAAGTTTTCGGATTATTTTCTTTTCTAAAGTATAAATAATAATAATCAACAATAAAAAAGTAGATGTTTGGAAAATATTAGAGGTATGTCAGCTCTTGCTGGATTAAAAATCTGTAAAGTAGACTTAAGAATGTATTTGGACTACGGTGAAAGTGCTATTAAAAATATAGTTAAACGGAGGTTAAATATGTAACTGATCCGAATAATATCATGACGTTAAAGTGTTCATCGTTCGAATGCAACGATTTATTTTTGTCATTTTTATTATTATTGAAAACCTCTTTGTTGGAAAGTGCAGTCGTATATTTCTAATGACAATACGTGAAGGTATTTCAGTAAGGTTTATAGATTGAATCAACTAAAAAGAAATTTTACCAATTGTGATCTGTCATACGGGCGGAGCCTAAAAAACATGGTGGCGATAAGAGAACCGTGCAAAGTAAATAGTCATGTAGTTTAGTGCAAATTTTTGTGATATTATAATAAGTATTAGTGCAATTCGTGATTTGGGCTGATACGAATCCTAAACAACGCAATTTTGTGGAAGAAGAAAGTGTTTTGAAGGCTGGGCTCATTTTAAAATGTGACAAAGTTAGTAGCGTTTCCCATCACTGGTACTGTCAGCTTCAAAGCGCATTGTTTGCAAACGTCTCAATTACCAAATAAGCCCGATGTGATTGACGATTTTAAATGATTTGCTCTTGCAAAGCTGGGTTAGGAGGAAAATGCAAGTATATCATTGCGACGTTACTGTATTGCAATTGTCTAAGTCTAACCTCTCGTTCTCAGTACCTTTCATTATTCGGCAGTGAGAATTTTTTAGTTATTTCTAAATGGTTCTCAATTTTTCATTACAGTCCCAAAAACTCCTTAACAGCACACTTTCATGCCTGAATTAATTTTTTAAATTATTACGGCTTTCATCCAAGCTTCTAATTGATCTGTTTTTTTCCACTTTTCCAAATTAATTTTTCATTCACACAAAGCGTTTCCCTGCGATAGGTAACTTATGGAAACGCACTTTCAGCTCCTTACTCTAAGTGCTTTCACAATCTTTCACAGCACATTTAATGTTCTTGCGATTGTTTTTACGCGGGGGGAAAAACTTCGCAAATTCCTTGTTCACCGATATTTATGTTTTTCACAAAAATTAAATTATTTTCATCCTACGGTTACGTATAATTTCTATTGAAGGCTTTGTCCTAAGTATAGTTTGATTTTCCGCCACCAGATGTCATATCTCCATTTGACAGATCCCAATTGAACAGAATTTATTTTCCTTTCGTTCCAACGATGCAAACTTCAAGATCATATAATATCGCAAGTTAACTGTGCACTCGCAATTTATACTCGCGAAGAAATATTTACATGTGAAAAAGAGGAAAAGAAGGCCAGTTCTTCGAAACTTCGAGCGAGCGTTTATCCCCATTTGTCAAAATTATATAGTTCGGATGCTTGGAAAAAAAGTTTGCAACTATAAATTAGCTGTTTCTCGTGGAATTGCCCATACGCTTGTGTGAAGCGATTACAGCCACGTGTATTTGTGTACTCAATGATGATTGGAGATAAGTAAATTACACTATGGCTAACAAGAGAGAAAAGCAGCGAAAAAAAACAACGAGTGAGTGAGGGGGAGAAAGGAGCGAGAAAGAAGAACGAATATATAGAAAGAATAAAAACGAAAGGCCAAGAGACACGCGCGTATGTGTTTGGGACTTAACGGGACGCCCTTAAGCTGATCGAGGTACCGTTGCCAGGACACCGCGTTGCAACCCCTCAAGGAATATTTTGGAGGGTTGGGGGTGTTGTGGGGTGCCAGGACCCGGACGGCGCACAATCTGGAAAAATTGGGAGACAGGACGGAGAGAAGGCACTAGAAGGGACTATTCGGAAAATTTATGGACCCCCTTTTCGACTATATATATATATAATAGTATATAACAGTCAATCTACACATATATGTGCATATACGGATCGTATACATATTCCGGAATCGTTTAAAATCGGCATGAGGGTGTGGCCCTTTTTTTTTCGTGTATCAGGCAAACCGTGTTCTTATTTCGTTGCCAATTGCACGACCTCGATTTATGCGGGATATGGCTGTATTATTCGAAAAGTATTCATATTAAAGAATTCCTTTCACGAACCCGATTTTCGTCTACAATTAAGTAAAAATACATCCCAGTATACCGGTAAAATTTGAGGCCAAGCTACCGAACTGTTAACAAAAAAATAAGACTTTAAAACTTGTTTAATTTATACAGTACTTGATGGAGCTGACATGCTGGCCACATTTCTATCTGATCATCGATATACTAAACTATCGTTCTCCCGTGTGAAATTTAACCCATAGAAACTTTATTACCAGTTGCACCCATTATTGGGAATTGTTTTAAAAATTCCTAAAATATGCGTTTTATTATTTGTTTTGAAGAATATTTATACCGAGTTTAAAGTTGATACACGCAATGAGTACAATTTTCTACACAAACTTTTACATCCCATTTCATCCTTTTAGGGGTTGATTGTCGAAAAATCCTTTCTTTGTGCGACTCTACGCCCTGTAAGGAATATTTTTGTCGAATTTCTTTGAAAGAGAAGCAGGGAATTCGTATTTTCCATGCAAACTTTAACACTACGTTGTACCCCTAATTAGGGGTTGTTTTAAAAAATCCTAAAATATGTGTTTTATTATTTGTTTTAAAGTATATTTATACCAAGTTTCAAGTTGATACACGCAAGGGATACAATTTTCCAAATGAAACTTTTACACTACATTTCAGCCCCTTAAGAGTTTATTTACGAAAAATACTTTCTTAATGCACCTCTACACCTTCTAAGGAACATATCTTCCAAATTTCATGTTTTTTATCTTTAGCAGTTTAGGCAGTGCGTTTTCTGTATACGTCAGTAAGTCATTCAATCAGTCACGAAACTGTTTTATATGTACATACAACTCTAGATGTCTGACGTAAACTGCTCTATGCATTTAAAAATTCGGAAGATTCCGTAATAACAATAAAAACAGGAGGTCGCTGAATTTTTGAAGGAAATATTCACGATAAAACTTAGAAAAATGTGACTAGCAGGAGAATTTTCGTAACCCCGAATTTTCAGAGGAAAATGTATAAATGTCTAAATCTACAAAATTTATGCGAAATTTTTCATTCCAGTTCATCGTTGGGTATAATAATTAATTGTAACTTATTTTTATTATTCCTTCAGCAATGGAACGGTTCATTTCGAATTGTAGTGAAAAAAAACAATCAATCACGCCTCCGTATTGAATTTTTCGAGAGATTTCGCGGATGCTCGTCATTTCAGTTTTTGCTTAACGATTATGCAAGTGAACGATGCATCTTGTTTTTCTTTCATTGGCCGAAACATT